>WNWK01024779.1:0-29302 GCA_009830355.1 Cherax destructor
AAAATCATACCTAAGCAACAGAAACCAATATGTGTACACAAATGGAGCTAGCTCCACCGTGCAAACTATTACCGTAGGTGTCCACAGGGAAGTGTTCTTGGCCCACTACTCTTTCTCATTTACATTAACGACCTACCAAATGCATCTCAACTACTCAAACCCATACTTTTTGCAGATGACACTACATACGTTATCTCGCACCCAAGCCCAGACATACTAGCCAACACTGCAAATACTGAATTGCAGAAAATATCTACCTGGATGATGACCAACAAACTTCCTCTCAATATTGATAAAACCTATTTTATCCAGTTTGGGAACAGAGCTACAAACGCACCACTTAACATAATGATAAACGGGTCCCCTATCGCAAAACTCACAGAGGGAAAATTCTTAGGAATCCATCTTGACAGTGGCCTCAAATTTCAGACACATATACAACAAATTTCCAAGAAAGTCTCAAAGACCGTGGGAATACTATCCAAGATACGGTACTATGTACCACAACCAGCTCTCCTTACCCTATATCACTCACTCATTTACCCATACCTCACCTATGGAATCTGCGCATGGGGCTCTACATCAATAACTCATCTCAGACCACTAATAACACAACAAAAGGCAGCAGTTAGAATGATAACAAATTCACACTCCAGACAACATACTCCACCAATATTCAAAAACCTAAACTTACTCACCATACAAGACATCCATACTTTTTACTGTGCCTATTACATACATAGAACACTATGCAAATATTAACCCACCACTCAAACTTCTCCTTACCAATTTTAACAGGACACATGACCATAACACTAGACACAGATCACTCCTCGATGTTCCCGTGTCCATCTAACACTATGTAAAAACTCAATGCATATAAAAGGCACGAAAATTTGGAATTCATTACCTGTCATTGCCAAAGAAACCCTGCCTGTACCCCAATTCAAAACAATGCTAAAAAATCACCTTCTCACCCAAAGCTAAATGCTCAATATCAAACATTCTCAACAAAGTAGAATAATCACTTAATGTAAAAACCTGACTAATCACTTAAATGTAAAAACCTGTTATGAATAATACATACTAAGCTAACTATTACCTAACATTTACATTATAATGACCATGTAAACTGTAACTGCAATGCAACTAATTGTTTTAAATTGTTATCTCACTCAATTAGTTGCATTGCTGCAATTAATTGATATGTTCAACTTATATTCAAACTTTATAACTTAGATATGCAATTATACTTATTTTATAAATTGTCAACCATAACTTTTTACCATGTAGTCTAGAATAAAGTAGTCTTAAGAATGCCCGCAATGCACAGCATATTAGGGGCTTTTGGCATGTACATCTCATTAAGAAATATATCTTGTCTACCATGTATCATTGTACCATGTCACAATAAAGTATTATTATTATTATTATTATTATTATTACAGCAGGCTAAGTTCCAGGCTACTGTAGGGCCCTTGCTTAATCAGCAGGCTAAGTTCCAGGCTACTGTAGGGCCCTCGCTTATACAGCAGGCTAACTTCCAGGCTACTGTAGGGCCCTCGCTTATACAGCAGGCTAACTTCCAGGTTACTGTAGGGTCCTCGTTTATACAGCAGGCTAAGTTCCAGGCTACTGTAGGGCCCTTGCTTATACAGCAGGCTAAGTTCCAGGCTACTGTAGGGCCCTCACTTATACAGCAGGCTAAGTTCCAGGCTACTGTAGGGCCTTGCTTATACAGCAGGCTAAGTTCCAGGCTACTGTAGGGCCCTTGCTTATACAGCAGGCTAAGTTCCAGGCTACTGTAGGGCCCTTGCTTATACAGCAGGCTAAGTTCCAGGCTACTGTAGGGCCCTCACTTATACAGCAGGCTAAGTTCCAGCCTACTGTAGGGCCCTTGCTTATACAGCAGGCTAAGTTCCAGGCTACTGTAGGGCCCTTGCTTAATCAGCAGGCTAAGTTCCAGGCTACTGTAGAGCCCTCGCTTATACAGCAGGCTAAGTTCCAGGCTACAGTAGGGCCCTTGCTTATACAGCAGGCTAAGTTCCAGGCTACTGTAGGGCCCTCACTTATACAGCAGGCTAAGTTCCAGGCTACTGTAGGGCCTTGCTTATACAGCAGGCTAGGTTCCAGGCTACTGTAGGGCCCTTGCTTATACAGCAGGCTAAGTTCCAGGCTACTGTAGGGCCCTTGCTTATACAGCAGGCTAAGTTCCAGGCTACTGTAGGGCCCTTGCTTATACAGCAGGCTTAGTTCCAGGCTACTGTAGGGCCCTCACTTATACAGCAGGCTAAGTTCCAGGCTACTGTAGGGCCCTCGCTTATACAGCAGGCTAAGTTCCAGGCTACTGTAGGGCCCTTGCTTAATCAGCAGGCTAAGTTCCAGGCTACTGTAGAGCTCTCGCTTATACAGCAGGCTAACTTCCAGGCTACTGTAGGGCCCTCGCTTATACAGCAGGCTAACTTCCAGGTTACTGTAGGGTCCTCACTTATACAGCAGGCTAAGTTCCAGGCTACTGTAGGGCCCTTGCTTATACAGCAGGCTAAGTTCCAGGCTACTGTAGGCCCTTTCTTATACAGCAGGCTAAGTTCCAGGCTACTGTAGGGCCCTTGCTTATACAGCAGGCAAATTTCCAGGCTACTGTAGGGCCCTTTCTTATACAGCAGGCTAAGTTCCAGGCTACTGTAGGGCCCTTGCTTATACAGCAGGCTAAGTTCCAGGCTACTGTAGGGCCCTCACTTATACAGCAGGCTAAGTTCCAGGCTACTGTAGGGCCCTTGCTTATACAGCAGGTTAAGTTCCAGGCTACTGTAGGGCCCTTGCTTATACAGCAGGCTAAGTTCCAGGCTACTGTAGGGCCCTTGCTTATACAGCAGGCTAAGTTCCAGGCTACTGTAGGGCCCTTGCTTATACAGCAGGCTAAGTTCCAGGCTGGAGGTAGACAGCTGGTGCGGTGTTTCTGTATTGGAGGTAGACAGCTGGTGTGGTGTTTCTGTATTGGAGGTAGACAGCTGGTGTGGTGTTTCTGTATTGGAGGTAGACAGCTGGTATAGATTTCTGTATTATTGGTCTTCAGATGCATGATGGAACTGATGAACTGGCTAAGTTATATACGTATATGCTTTCGAAGAGGAAGTAGATTACATTATTAGGTGTAGTTTGAGAACAATAATATGAAAAGAACTTTAACTGAATTTTTTTGACTTTAAGACTGACGGAGATTGACACCAGTCAGTCCATCTATCATCATTCTATCATGCAGGAGGAGCCACATGTCTATGGTGCATTCCACAAAATAAGCACTCTTTGATGTGTTTACCACCTACACCGCAACTATTTTATCCATTGGTATATTACCTGGAATATACCTGTGGTGAATCAGGGCCTGATTAACCAGGCTGTTACTGCTGGCCGCACACAAACCAACGTATGAACCACAGCCCGGCTGGTCAGGTACTGACTTTAAGTGCCTGTCCAGTGCCTTGAAGACAGCCAGGGGTCTATTGGTAATTCCCCCTTATGTATGCTGGGAGGCAGTTGAACAGTTTTGGGCCCCTGACACTTATTGTGGTTTCTCTTAGCATACTCATGGTGCTCCTGCTTTTCGTTGAAGGGGTGTTGCACCGCCTGCCAAGTCTTTTGCTTTCATAGGGAGTGATTTCCCTGTACAGATTTGGAACTAGTCCCTCTAGGATTTTCCAGGTGTATATTATCATGTATCTTTCCTGCTTTCATTCCAAGGAGTACAAGTCAGGGGACTTCAACCATTTCCAGTAATTTAGGTGCTTTATTGAACTTATACAGTCAACTCTTGGTTTTCGTGTGTCTCAGTTTTCAGTGATTTTGGTTTTCGGGCACTTTTTTCGTGGAAATATTGTCCTAGTTTTCGTTGATTGTCTTAGTTTTCGTTGATGGAACGGAACCTGTCCAGTGCCCAGCGCACATACAAAGCCCGCAAGCCCGCCTCCCACGCACATTCTCAGGCAGTGTAGCATTGTTTCTGGTTGAGTGAACATTATCCTGCGAGTTCATACAAAACATTTCTTAACAATTCATTGTTTTTGGCCCTTGATTATTGTGTGTGACTGCTAAATAAGTCACCATGGGCCCAAAGAAAGCTCCTAGTGCCAGTCCTTTGGTAAAGAAAGTGAGAAACACGATGGAATTTAAGAAAGAGTGTAGCAGGCATGCAGGGAGTGTAGCAGGTATGCAGGGAGTGTAGCAGGAAAGCAGGGAGTGTAGCAGGCAGGGAGGGAGTGTAGCAGGTATGCAGGGAGTGTAGCAGGAAAGCAGGGAGTGTAGCAGGCATGCAGGGAGTGTAGCACGTATGTAGGGAGTGTAGCAGGAAAGCAGGGAGTGTAGCAGACAGGGAGGGAGTGTAGCAGGCAGGGAGGGAGTGTAGCAGGCAGGGAGGGAGTGTAGCAGGCATGCAGGGAGTGTAGCAAGAAAGCAGCGAGTGTAGCAGGCAGGAAGGGAGTGTAGCAGGCATGCAGGGAGTGTAGCAGGCATGCAGGGAGTGTAGCAGGTATGCAGGGAGTGTAGCAGGAAAGCAGGGAGTGTAGCAGGCAGGGAGGGAGTGTAGCAGACAGGGAGGGAGTGTAGCAGGCAGGGAGGGAGTGTAGCAGGCAGGGAGGGAGTGTAGCAGGCATGCAGGGAGTGTAGCAAGAAAGCAGGGAGTGTAGCAGACAGGGAGGGAGTGTAGCAGGCAGGGAGGGAGTGTAGCAGGCATGCAGGGAGTGTAGCAAGAAAGCAGGGAGTGTAGCAGACAGGGAGGGAGTGTAGCAGACAGGGAGGGAGTGTAGCAGGCAGGGAGGGAGTGTAGCAGGCAGGGAGGGAGTGTAGCAGGCATGCAGGGAGTGTAGCAAGAAAGGAAATGTAGCAGGCATGCAGGGAGTGTAGCAGGTATGCAGGGAGTGTAGCAGGATGCAGGGAGTGTAGCAGACATGCAGGGAGTGTAGCAGGCAGGGAGGGAGTGTAGCAGACAGGGAGGGAGTGTAGCAGGCAGGAGGGAGTGTAGCAGACAGGGAGGGAGTGTAGCAGGCAGGGAGTGTAGCAAGAATGTTAGTGTAGCAGGCATGCAGGGAGTGTAGCAGGCATGCAGGGAGTGTAGCAGGTATGCAGGGAGTGTAGCAGGTATGCAGGGAGTGTAGCAGACATGCAGGGAGTGTAGCAGACATGCAGGGAGGGAGTGTAGCATGCAGGGAGGGAGTGTAGCAGGCAGGGAGGGAGTGTAGCAGGCATGCAGGGAGTGTAGCAGGTATGCAGGGAGTGTAGCAGGAAAGCAGGGAGTGTAGCAGGAAAGCAGGGAGTATAGCAGACAGGGAGGGAGTGTAGCAGGCATGCAGGGAGTGTAGCAGGAAAGCAGGGAGTGTAGCAGGCAGGGAGGGAGTGTAGCAGACAGGGAGGGAGTGTAGCAGGCAGGGAGGGAGTGTAGCAGACAGGGAGGGAGTGTAGCAGACAGGGAGTGTAGCAGGGAGTGTAGCAGGCATGCAGGGAGTGTAGCAAGAAAAGGAGTGTAGCAGGCATGCAGGGAGTGTAGCAGGCATGCACGGAGTGTAGCAGGTATGCAGGGAGTGTAGCAGGTATGCAGGGAGTGTAGCAGACATGCAGGGAGTGTAGCAGGCAGGGAGGGAGTGTAGCAGGCAGGGAGGGAGTGTAGCAGACATGCAGGGAGTGTAGCATGTATGCAGGGAGTGTAGCAGGTATGCAGGGAGTGTAGCAGGCAGGGAGGGTGTAGCAGGTATGCAGGGAGTGTAGCAGGAAATCAGGGAGTGTAGCAGGCATGCAGGGAGTGTAGCAGGCAGGGAGGGAGTGTAGCAGGCAGGGAGGGAGTGTAGCAGGCATGCAGGGAGTTTAGCAAGAAAGCAGGGAGTGTAGCAGACAGGAGAGGAGTGTATCAGGCAGGGAGGGAGTGTAGCAGGCATGCAGGGAGTGTAGCAAGAAAGCAGGGAGTGTAGCAGACAGGGAGGGAGTGTAGCAGGCAGGGAGGGATTGTAGCAGGGAGTGTAGCAGGTATGCAGGGAGTGTAGCAGACATGCAGGGAGTGTAGCAGGCAGGGAGGGAGTGTAGCATGCAGGGAGGGAGTGTAGCAGGCAGGGAGGGAGTGTAGCAGACAGGGAGGGAGTGTAGCAGACAGGGAGGGAGTGTAGCAGGCAGGGAGTGTAGCAGGCATGCAGGGAGTGTAGCAAGAATGTTAGTGTAGCAGGCATGCAGGGAGTGTAGCAGGTATGCAGGAGTGTAGCAGACATGCAGGGAGTGTAGCAGGTATGCAGGGGGTGTAGCAGACATGCAGGAGTGTAGCAGGCAGGGAGGGAGTGTAGCATGCAGGGAGGGAGTGTAGGAGGCAGGGAGGGAGTGTAGCAGGCATGCAGGGAGTGTAGCAGGAAAGCAGGGAGTGTAGCAGGAAAGCAGGGAGTATAGCAGACAGGGAGGGAGTATAGCAGACAGGGAGGGAGTGTAGCAGGCATGCAGGGAGTGTAGCAGGAAAGCAGGGAGTGTAGCAGGCAGGGAGGGAGTGTAGCAGACAGGGAGGGAGTGTAGCAGGCAGGGAGGGAGTGTAGCAGACAGGGAGGGAGTGTAGCAGACAGGGAGTGTAGCAGGGAGTGTAGCAGGCATGCAGGGAGTGTAGCAAGAAAGGGAGTGTAGCAGGCATGCAGGGAGTGTAGCGGGCATGCACGGAGTGTAGCTGGTATGCAGGGAGTGTAGCAGGTATGCAGGGAGTGTAGCAGACATGCAGGGAGTGTAGCAGGCAGGGAGGGAGGGAGTGTAGCAGGCAGGGAGGGAGTGTAGCAGGCATGCAGGGAGTGTAGCAGGTATGCAGGGAGTGTAGCAGGTATGCAGGGAGTGTAGCAGGAAAGCAGGGAGTGTAGCAGGCAGGGAGGGAGTGTAGCAGGTATGCAGGGAGTGTACCAGGAAATCAGGGAGTGTAGCAAGTATGCAGGGAGTGTAGCAGGCAGGGAGGGAGTGTAGCAGGCAGGGAGGGAGTGTAGCAGGCATGCAGGGAGTGTAGCAAGAAAGCAGGGAGTGTAGCAGACAGGGAGGGAGTGTATCAGGCAGGGAGGGAGTGTAGCAGGCATGCAGGGAGTGTAGCAAGAAAGCAGGGAGTGTAGCAGACAGGGAGGGAGTGTAGCAGGCAGGGAGGGATTGTAGCAGGGAGTGTAGCAGACAGGGAGGGAGTGTAGCAGGCAGGGAGGGAGTGTAGCAGACAGGGAGGGAGTGTAGCAGGCAGGGAGGGAGTGTAGCAGACAGGGAGGGAGTGTAGCAGACAGGGAGGGAGTGTAGCAGGCATGCAGGGAGTGTAGCAGGCATGCAGGGAGTGTATCAGGCATGCAGGTAGTGTATCAGGCATGCAGGTAGTGTATCAGGCATGCAGGGAGTGTAGCAGACATGCAGGGAGTGTAGCAGACATGCAGGGAGTGTAGCAGACATGCAGGGAGTGTAGCAGGCAGGGAGGGAGTGTAGCAGGCATGCAGGAGTGTAGCAGGCATGCAGGGAGTGTAGCAGGCATGCAGGTAGTGTATCAGGCATGCAGGGAGTGTAGCAGACATGCAGGGAGTGTAGCAGACATGCAGGGAGTGTAGCAGGCAGGAGGGAGTGTAGCAGGGAGTGTAGCAGGTATGCAGGGAGTGTAGCAGGTATGAAGGGAGTGTAGCAGACATGCAGGGAGTGTAGCAGGCAGGGAGGGAGTGTAGTAGGCAGGGAGGGAGTGTAGCAGGCATGCAGGGAGTGTAGCAGGTATGCAGGGAGTGTAGCAGGAAAGCAGGGAGTGTAGCAGGAAAGCAGGGAGTATAGCAGACAGGGAGGGAGTGTAGCAGGCAGGGAGGGAGTGTAGCAGGCATGCAGGGAGTGTAGTAAGAAAGCAGTGAGTGTAGCAGGCATGCAGGGAAGTGACCCCGGATAAGGACTTAGTACCTAAAGTCCTTATGGAAGGGGATTTCCCTTTCAAACAATAGCCTTTATTCCCTCTCCCCTTCTACCTGTCTTCTATCCAGCAACATCAGTCTTCAATAAAGGTAAGTATCATATTGAATGTTCATTCTTTTGTGCATGTAAATCTATCTTTAAGCCCCCCCCAAAATTTTTTTTTATACTTCTGGGTGTCTGGAACGGATTAATTGAATTTACATTATTTCTTATTTGGAAAATGGTTTTGGTTTTCGTTGATTTTAGTTTTAGTCGATCCCTCTGGAACGGATTAAACACGAAAACCAAGGGTTGATTGTATGTGCAGTGAAAGTTCTTTGCATATTCTCCAGGTCTACAATTTCGCCTTCCTTGAAAGGAGCCGTTAATGTACAGCAATATTCCACCTTTGAGAAAACAAGCAATTTGAAGAGAATCATTGGCTTGGCATCCCTAGTTTTGAAGGTTCTCATTATCCATCCTATCATTTTCCTAGCAAATGTGGTAGAAGTTTGCCCGAAATGCTCTGCATACAAAGGGGCTTTTGGCATGTACACCCAACTATTATATTCCTTTGCACAACCATGTATCATGTCAAAATTATCTATATTATTATTATTATTATTATTATTATTATTATTATTATTATTGTTGTTGTTGTTGTGGTCTTTGAAAGTGAGATTTTCTGACATTATTGCTCCCAGGTCCTTCACATTAATTTTTTGCTCTATTGTGTAGTTGGAATTTGTTTTATATACTGATCCACTTTTTATTTCCTCGAGTTTTCCATTTCGGAGTACAGCCTCTCCTCACTTAACGACGGAGATAGGAGCCTAAGACCCTGTCGTAAACGATACCTCTCCATATATGTCAGTTTTTATTAATTTGGGCTTCTTTATCATGTCTGTCTATCTGTCTGCCTGACTGAATGACTTACTGACTTGACTGAATAACTTACTGACTTGACTGAATAACTTACTGACTTGACTGAATAACTTACTGACTTGGCTGAATGACTTACTGACTTGGCTGAATGACTTACTGACTTGACTGAATGACTTACTGACTTGGCTGAATGACTTACTGACTTCACTGAATGACTTACTGACTTGGCTGAATGACTTACTGACTTGACTTACTGACTTATTGACTTCACTGAATAACTTACTGACTTGGCTGAATGACTTACTGACTTGACTGAATGACTTACTGACTTACTGAATGACTTACTGACTTGACTGAATGACTTACTGACTTGACTGAATGACTTACTGACTTGACTGAATGACTTACTGACTTGGCTGAATGACTTACTGACTTCACTGAATGAGACAGAGGAAGGGTATTTATAGGCAGGCAGACAGGGGAGGGTACAAGAGAGTGGGGTAAATGGTCCAAGTCGGGCCGAAACGTCGTCGTAAGCTCCTCTCTTTTATATGTGCGGGTTGTGTGTGTATTGTTCCAGTCACGGTATTGTGCCTTTTTTGTTATTTATATTCACTGAATGACTTACTGACTTCACTGAATAACTTACTGACTTGGCTGAATGACTTACTGACTTGACTTACTGACTTATTGACTTGACTGAATGAGTTACTTGACTGAATAACTTACAGACTTGACTGAATGACTTACTGACTTGACTGACTTACTGAAAAAGAGTGTATGTTTAGCACATAACTTTCTGGAATGGTCCTTACTTTTTTTTTATGGTGTTTACCTGGAGTTTACCTGGAGAGAATTCCAGAAGTCAACGCCCCTGCGGCCCGGTCTGTGACCAGGCCTCATGTTGGACCAGAGCCTGATCAACCAGGCTGTTACTGCTGGCCGAATGCAGTCCAACGTAATAACCACAGCCCGGCTGGTCAGGTACCGACTTGAGGTGCCTGTCCAGTGCCTGCTTGAAGACAGCCAGGGGTTTGTTGGTAATCCCCCTGATGTATGCTGGGAGGCAGTTGAACAATCTTGGGCCCCTGACACTTATTGTGTTGTCCCTCAACATGCTAGTGGCACCCCTGCTCTTCATTGGGGGATGTTACATCGCCTGCCAATTCTTTTGCTTTCGTAGGGAGTGATGTTCGTGTGCAAGTTTGGTACTAATCCCTCGAGAATTTTCCATGTGTATATAATAATGTATCTCTCCCGCCTGCGTTCTAGAGAGTACAGGTTTAGGAACTTCAAGCGTTCCCAGTAATTGAGGTGGTTTATCGCAGTTATGCGTGCCGTGAAGGTTCTCTGTGTTGTGACAAGTGTCAGATAACTGATGACAGTCAGTGACATTTGATAAATTGCACTGCTGCAGGGAACCCTGTGCCCCAGAGTGATTATTATTATTTATTAATTATTATTATTATTACCATCAACATATGTACCTTGTTCACTGAGTATAATAATTTCTTAATTAAGCTGCCAGAGACACACCGAGAATGTAAACACACACACAAACACACCAACTAACCCCATTATTGTGAACTTCTTTTGTACTTCCATTTTCCTCTTCTAAGTGCTGTTTTTTTTTTTTTTAATTCCTGGAAGAGGAGAGGTAACTCCGAGTTGTTGTCATAAACGAGTATGTCTGTAAGTGAGGAGGGACTGTAATTGAAGTTTGTCCTCATTGAATGTCTTGTTGTTTTCTGAAGCCCATTTAAAGACTTAGCGAGCCTGTCAGCCATCCGGCCAAACATGTATTACACATGTTGCAGAATCATCTCTCTCTCTTTACTTAGGGCATAAGTGATAGGACATTCTGGCAGGATGAAACTACCAGTTGCATCAAAATTGAAGGGATGTTGCACATGGGTTATTTTCGAGGTTTTTGATATTTCCTTGACCACTTGTGGCCACATCCATTGCAAAGCCACTAAACTTGGATTTTAACATCACTTTCCTCCTAAAAGGAGTGTTAATATGATATGGCATTAGTGAATTCCTTTGGTTTGCCATGCTGTTTGCTCTAGCTGGCACTCCCACAAGGTACTAAGTGGTCCCAGATTTTTTTTAATACTGAGCACACTAAGTGTTAAGATCCATTCTGTACTTCATAGGCCTATCAAGCTTCTGGTGCAAAATTTGAAGGCAGGAAAAATAAAACATTGATCAACGTTTGGAGTCCTAGCAGTAAGAATGTAGATGAACGTTTGGACAAACACTTGGAAATAAAATACAAAATTTTATTATTACTATTATCACTTACTATTATTACTATTACCACTTACTATTAGTATTATTACTATATTATTATTATTAAAGAGCTCTTCTGCAAGCATTCATTATATAAGTAAATTTTCTTTTCAGAGTGATATTGGCTGGCACTGAGTGGGAAAGATTAGAAGAAGATGTATCTGACCCTCTGGAAACAATGCAAGATAGTGAGCAGCGTGCTAAACGCAAAGCTTCTTTTCCAGTTGAAGATTCTCCACCCCACAAGAGGCACCGTTCCGAGGAGGACGAGTGCTAAGAGGTTGCGTCCACATCCTAATGGTAAAGTTAGTTTAATATCTTTATTATGCACCCCATACCCATCCTGTGTGTGGTAGTCAAAAGATTACAGAGGTACATAATGTAATGGTAAAATGTGGTAATTTACACTGTAGCCTGATGTATAATGTCAATGAGGATTTCTGTAGCTTTAGGTGTCTTCTACAGTTGTCCTTTCTTGTTCATGAGTTAGGGCCCAAGAAAGACGCAGCTACAGACACCCTGGATAGGGGTTGTACACCAAGGAAAAAACAGCGGATCAAGAAAAAAACATAAACGTGATGAATGCGAATAACAAAGGAGAACAACAGAAAATACGAATCTGAACAATACAGTGGAACCTCTACTTACGAGTTTAATCCATTCCAGGAGCTTGCTTGCAACTGGATTTGCTCGTTTGCAGAGGCAATTTTCCTCATTTAAATTAATTGAAATGGAATTAATCTGTTCCATTTGAATTCCAGGCTCCACAAAATACTTCAATAATTTCCCAAATATCAACTCTATGGTTTATTTATCTATCACAATTCATCTAATAATACGTAATAAACAATATTAATAACATAGATACATGATATATACACTAGAATGAATGAAATACAGTAGATTATCATTTAGCATCGTAGTTACGTTCCTGAAAACGTCGTGTTAGATCATTTCGTGTTAGATAATTAAAAGAACTTATGGGAAAAATAGGGTTATGTTACTGGGAGTCCCAAAAAAGCCAAACAAGTTTTTTTAGACCAACAGATCTTACAAAAATAAAAGTGAATATGTAATTGTAGTTCATTATCGTGATGTATTATGTTTTTACTGCTTAAGACTACAAATGTAACAGAAATAATAATATTTACCTTAAATTGTGGGTGCTGGTGTTTGTGGATGAGTGTGAAGAGAGTGGAGAGTTATCCTGTGGCCCTACTGGGCTGAGGCGGATGGTAGAGGTTCTGGAACTGAAGTCGATGGTTGTACTGAGTATCTAACTTTGTCATTCAGTAAGTCAGTCAAGTCATTCAGTAAATCAGTCAAGTCATTCAGTAAGTCAGTCAAGTCATTCAGTAAGTCAGTCAAGTCATTCAGTAAGTCAGACAAGTCATTCAGTAAGTCAGTTAAGCCATTCAGTAAGTCAGTCAAGCCATTCAGTAAGTCAGTCAAGCCATTCAGTAAGTCAGTCAAATCATTCAGTAAGTCAGTCAAGACAGTAAGTCAGTCAAGTCATTCAGTAAGTCAGTCAAGTCATTCAGTAAGTCAGTTAAGCCATTCAGTAAGTCAGTCAAGCCATTCAGTAAGTCAGTCAAGTCATTCAGTAAGTCAGTCAAGTCATTCAGTAAGTAAGTCAAGTCATTCAGTAAGTCAGTCAAGCCATTCAGTAAGTCAGTCAAGCCATTCAGTAAGTCAGTCAAGTCATTCAGTAAGTCAGTCAAGTCATTAAGTCAGTCAAGTCATTCAGTAAGTCAGTCAAGTCATTCAGTAAGTCAGTGAAGTCATTCAGTAAGTCAGTCAAGTCAGTCAGTAAAGTCAGTCAGTAAGTCAAGTCAGTCAGTCAAGTCAGTCAGTCAAGTCAGTCAGTCAGTCAAGTAGTCAGTCAAGTCAGTCAGTAAGTCAGTCAGTCAAGTCAGTCAGTCAAGTCAGTCAGTCAGGTCAGTCAGTAAGTCAGTCAGTAAGTCAGTCAGTCAAGTCAGTCAGTCAAGTCAGTCAGTCACACAAACTTATGTTTACCTCTTTTTATGTGTACAAAGTAACACTTCATTACGGCCACAGGTTATCTCGTCTAATATCTTTGATTTCTTCGTTAATTCTAAGACTTAAATGCTTACACCTTTTCTTGCCACTTTGAGCAACACTGGTATGCCTACTGGGTGTGATGATTGCTTGGCAGATACAAAAACACAATTCACTCTCTCTCATTCTTCACAAACACAGCTGGCTTTTAGCAGAGGACTTTTTTTGACGCATATGGAATACGAATAGTGGGATGGTGGGGTCGGGGGTGGGTGGCAGGGGAAGGCGGGTAGTGTCCGCTGAACCACAACAAGGGGCCCTTGAGGGAATGAGAATTTGTTTTACCTTCCCGCAAACTGTAAGTAAGTTTATTCAGGTATACACAGATACAGTTACAAAGATTATCATACATAGCAGCATATGTGTAGAGAACCTAGGATAACCCTGTTGTGATAGAAACACAGGCCTTATTCCTAGGTTTTATTGAACACAGAATCCATGGTACATGTATGCAACAGAAGAAAATAAAGGATAGTACATATAATGACTGCTGCTGCAGGACAGGTGATGTAAGGTGCATATGTCCTCAGAAAAGCTATAGCTACTGGCGACATATTTAAGCTTACCATGTAATCTGCATCACGAATGTATCTGTGTAAGAGAGAGAAGACAACACACCATGTGCTGGGCCAACATTGTCTTATGTTGTTGTTATTGTAAGGGGCCCCTGAGGTGGTGCAGTATTGTGTCCTGCTGCGGCTCCCCACAAGAGCGGTATCACTACAATCTCCCCCTTCTAAAATATCAGATACAGTAATCTTCCAAACGGTTAGGTGGGTGACGTGTACGTCCAGACCTTCGTAGCCCTTGAGCCTCTTCACCGAGTTCGGTATTTTCTAGCGGGGTTTGACTATCTGCTGGAGCGGCGTCCTCTTTCAATAGGGGTAGCCTCAAGGGGCTTTCCTGGAGAAACCAGCCTCAAGGGGCTTTCCTGGAGAAACCGAAGCATCTTTCACAACATCTATGGGTGTATCTTGAGATTCCGCACTAACATTGGTTTCAACTGGGGCTAAGTGTCTTGTAGATACAGTAGTCTCTTCACCATTTTGGTAGCGAATGTGGGCATAATGCGGATTAGCTTGTAGGAGCTCTACCTCTTCCACTAAAGGATCCGTCTTGTTCATCCTACGGTGACTCTTCAGGAGAATGGGTCCAGGCAGGCATGCAGGGAGTGTAGCAGGCATGCAGGGAGTGTAGCAAGCATGCAGGGAGTGTAGCAGGCATGCAGGGAGTGCAGCAGGCATACAGGGAGTGCAGCAGGCATGCAGGGAGTGGGGATTCCCCTTCCAATCACTAACCCCTCCCCCTGTCCTCCTCCCTATCTTCCAGATGCCAGCAAGTCTCTTCAATAAAGGTAAGTAAATGTTATTTTAAATGTTTATTTCAATATTTATTTATAAATTTAATATTGTATGTAGTATTTGTGTGTTTTCTGTATGTAAAAGTATAGTTATTCTTTAAAAAATGTATTTTTTTGTGAATATTTTTGGATGTCTGGAACGGATTAATTGTATTTACATTATTTCTTATGGGAAATAAGGGTTCGGATTACGAAGGATTCAGATTAAGTAATAGCTCCTGGAACGGATTAATTTCATTAACCGAGGGTCCACTGTATTCTCAATTAAACATTTAACTTGTTCTGCATTACATTTCAACACAATTTTGGTAGATGGACATTACTTATCAAATCTTTTAATTTAATTAGACTGAATTTATCTCTTTCACCTGAGTTACAGAACTATGCACATAGTAAATAGGTAAGGATATAGACAAGAAATACAAGTGAGGACAGTCATGAAATTTTCACAACTAATATTTATCACACCTTACATAAATAATGTATGAAGGGCTGATTTGCTTCATTACAACTGTGGCCAGATTGTGTTGAAAAGAGGGATTTTGAAGGATTTGAGGCTGACCCTGACAACCCTGTGCCTGTTGTGGAAGATATTGTGGCATTGGGGAACAGCCTGGGGTTGGAGGTGAGTGGTGAGGATGTGGAAGAGTTGGTGGAGGAGCACAGGGTAGACCTAACCACTGAAGAGCTGCAAGAGCTTCATCTGGAACAGCATCAGACAAAAGTATAGGAAATTGATGCACAGGAGGAAGATGGACAGGGTGAGGTAGTAACTTCTTCAGAGATTAAAGAAATTTGTTCCAAATGGAATGATGTGCAGACATTTGTTGAAAAACACCACCCTGAGCAAGGTGAAATAAGCCATCTCTGCAACCAGTTCAGTGACAGAGCCATGTTGCACTTCAGGAAAATGTTAAAGAGGCACCAGAAACAGAGCACTCTTGACAGTTAATTTTCTAGACAGGGGTCTAGTGACTCTCAAGCTGGTCCCAGAGAGGGACTTGTTACCTGAAGTCCTTATGGAGGGGGATTCCCCTTCCAAACACTAAACCCTCCCCCTGTTCTCCTCCCTATCTTCCAGATGCCAGCAAGCCTCTTCAATAAAGGTAAGTAAATGTTATTTATTATTATGTTATTTATTATTATGTATTTATTATTATGTGTTAATAATGTTGTTTTGTGTATGTAGAAATATAATTAATATAATTAAAATGTATTATTTTTTAATATTTTTGGGTGTCTGGAACGGATTAATTGTATTTGCATTACATTTCTTATGGGAAATAAAGGTTCAGAAATCGGCCAGTTCGATTTTAGGCCTAGCTCCTGGAACGGATTAGGGCCGATTTCCTGTGGCCCACTTTATCAGAATTGATCTAATATGACATAATAAACACTATAAGTAACATAGAAACATGATATATACTCTAGAATGAATAAAATAGGCCATAATATGGCTAGTGTCCAGGACCAGTCCGAGCATATAAAATCATTACTACTTCTTATAATGTGTTCTTTGGTCCTGGGTAAGAGAAAACGGAGTTTCTGAGAGGCTAACCACACTAGATCACTAGTGCAGTGATATATGAATATCTCAGAAGTAAGTTATTGACTTATTTCATTAAGCCCACCATTTATTATTGAAGTACTAAATGCAATAATATTGACAGGAATAATAAAAAAATGATTGTTCTATAATTGACTTGTGAAATATTGGAAATATTTCAAATATTTTGGGATTTGTGTGGGAGTAAAGGGCAAGATATAAGTACCAAGTCCCAAAACCACCTTTCGTTGTGCAATTTAGGCCTAGGTTCTTGCCAAATGTCATTTTCAGTAAAAAAAATTTGTTTTTCAGTAAATATTTTTTTTTTGCTTGTAACTTGGATTTTGGCTCGCAACTCAAAACTAAAAATCGACCGAGCGACGGCTCATAACTCAGAAAACTCGTAAGTCAAGGTACCACTAATTTTCTACAGTTACCCTCAGTAATACTACAGTGGTACCTCGGTTAGCGATATTAATCCATCAGAGAGGGCGTATCTGTAACCGAATTTATCGTTATCCGAATGAATTTTCCCCATAAGAAATAATGGAAGTAAAATTAATCCGTTCCAGACTTCCAAAAGTAGTAAAATAAAATATTTTTTAGAACTTTTTGACATTAAATAATACACAATTTAATGAACATTAAAGAAATACATGTAAATATAGTACAATAACATGTCACTTACATTTATTGAAGAGTTGTTGATGTGTGGAGGACGGGAGGAGGGGAAAGGATGGAGTATAGTATGCTAGTGTTTGGAAGGGGAATCCCCTTCCATTAACACTGCAGGTGGCAAGTTCTTTTCTGGGGTTACTGGCCTTTTTCTTTTAATGCCACACTCCCTGCATGAATGCTACACTCCCTGCATGAATGCTACACTCCCTGCATGAATGCTACACTCCCTGCATGCCTGCTACACTCCCTGCATGAATGCTACACTCCCTGCATGAATGCTACACTCCCTGCATGAATGCTACACTCCCTGCATGAATGCTACACTTCCTGCATGAATGCTACACTCCCTGCATGAATGCTACACTCCCTGCATGAATGCTACACTCCCTGCATGAATGCTACACTCCCTGCATGAATGCTACACTCCCTGCATGAATGCTACACTCTCTGCATGAATGCTACACTCCCTGCATGAATGCTACACTCCCTGCATGAATGCTGCACTCTTTATCACAGGGCTGGCACTAGGAGCTTTCTTTGGACCCATGGTAGCTTATTTAGCAGTTGCAAGCACTAAAAACAGTGGAATAATGACAATATACTGGTATGAATGCGTTGGTGGCGTGGGTGGTGGTCGCTCTCGCTTGTAAACAATAGCACACTGACGCTCCCTGGAGTGCCCGCACAGCTGGGCACCACGCGGACGCGTCTGGGACGAATATCGTAAACCGAACAATCATCGTAAACTGAGTAAATATTTTGACGTAAAAATGTATCGCTAACCGATTTTAGCGATACATTTAACAATACAGTCATACCTCGCTAACCTAGGTATGACTGTATTGTGTACACATTTTCTTTGGTATTGAACTAGAGAAAACGTTATTCTTTCTAACACTCCGACAAGACGACTGAAAAAACATCTCATATTTATGTTTATTTATTCTACTGTGGGTGTACAGTGGACCCCCGAGTATCGTAAAAACTTCATTCCAGAATCCTGCTCAAGTGCCATTACCGAACGAATTTACTCCCTTAAGAAATAATGTCACTTAGGTTAGTCTATTTCAGACCCCCAAAAATACACTTCCACAAGCACTTACAATATTATACTTACATAATTGTACGATTTCCGGGGTGTACGTAACTCGGGGGTCCACTGTATTTATAATGTTTGTGTGTTACGTAGTGTTTATTAAATAATTTTGAAAAAAATATCATAGATGGATTAATCAAAATGTCTATATTAACCCTTTACCGGGCACTCCTAGGAAAATACGAATTTCAAAATATATTTCCTATGAGTGGATAGAGTATCTCAGTGTAAGGGAAATGAGGCCATATAAATGGAATTCTGAAAAAAAATTTAAGCGCAATTGCCAATATTCGAAGACCCCTTATATATGGTCCTGGCCGGTAAAGGGTGTCAAAATCTGAATGTTGCAAATTTGCAATTGTTAATAAAACACCCAATAAGTATTTTTCTATTTTATTATACAAATAGACAATATAAAAAACATAAATGGAACTTGTTTCCAAACATTGTGTAAGTATAAAAAAAATATAAAAATGAACCTAAGAGCAACATGGGCACATTGCAAAGAGAAAAAACATTCAAATCCCATATTCCTGAATTTCCTGAGAAAGAACAATCATTCTAGATCACTAATTCGTATAATGAAAGGCTGTGAAGCAATTTTTGTCCTTCTTGATGCATAGATTTACTTTGCATATGGTACAGAAAAATGCAGAATTAACATGATTTTGTTTTGTGCTGCAATACTTGCATGAAAGTGTCTTGCCTAGTGCTGGCCAGTGAGCTAGCGTTTTATCAAACCTCACACTGTCATCAGGCCTTTCTGCACGTTGGTACTGCACTGGAGATGGCACTTGCAAGGTTGACAAACCATTATCATCAGTGCTACTGTTGGAATTACTTGATGAACCTGTTCTCATGTTGCTGCATCTAAACTTTTGTCCTTTGGATCTTGCACTGACAGAGATTTCAAGCCTGAATTGCTTCAGTGGTATGCATTTGGTGTTTAGTGACCGACAATCACGGCAGTAAAGAAGCCATGCATTCACAACAGCAAGATCAAGAACATAGGCAAACAGCCGCATGTACCAACGTTTAGATTTCATAGGCGTTTGTACATATGTACCAACATGTTACTTTTGTCAATACCTCCCATGTGTGCATTATAGTTCTTGATGACTGCAGGGCACTGGAAGTTGTCTTTAGTCTTAGATTCCTTGTTATATCTTTCAATAAGAGTCACAGGTTCCACTCCCACATCATTCGTCACTAAAGTCACAGCTTTGTTGTCCTTTCACCTTACAATAAGGATACCATCATTTGTTTTGAAGTCAAAAGTGCCCCTGGGCACTATGTTCTTTTCCATTTGTTTGACAGGCATCAGTTCTGGCTTACCACATCTATTTTCACGTACTGTTCCAGTGTATCTGCAGGGTCATTATTGATGTCAACCTTGTTCCAGCCAGTCTCAGCTTGAACAGCAAGCTCATCATGAAGATCTTCTTCATCAGGGTACTCCTCGAGCGTAATACCTTTCTTTTTCTTGTCTAATTTAGGCTTTTTGGATGGCCTCTCTTCCTCCTCCTCATCACTTGACACCTGTGCATCTGGTGGCATGTATTCATCTCCACTGTCAAGCAATTCCAGGTCTTCTGGCTCTTGATCTGAGTCACTTTCCTCCCAAATGCAAACATATTTGGACTTCTCTTTGGAGGAAGCACCGTAAACAAATTCTCATTGATCTGGAAGGACAATAAAAATGTTCTGTACACACCCAGACCACTATAAAATTCATATATGCATTAGAAATTTTTATATAAATATTTATTTACTGAAATTTCAAATTGGGACTTGTCGGCAGGAACATGTTATTATGTTCCTTTTCGTTGCACTTTTTCAGTTGCATGGTGCACTCATATTATGCTTCACAAACAGTTTACATATATCTCCAAATATGCCTAAACTATTTATTTACACATTAGACACAACAATCAGTACATACCGACATTGTAGAGAGTATAATCACAGTGTATATGAGTGTTTGTAGAGGGAAAATCCGGCTCTGGGCGACGCCAAGCTGCAAGTGTTTACATTTTGGTCTTTCAACCAATGGGAAGCGAGCAGACGCCGTCTCACTTAGCTGGAGCGACTCACAGAAGGCTTGTGATTGGTGAGAAATAGAGAACGGGAACCTAGATGCGCTGGGGGAGTAGGATGACACGCGCAAAAAACACGTGTTCAGGACAACATTAATATTGTCTTGCCCGATAAAGGGTTAACGTAATACGTATATGATAATGCGCCTCAGAGTGATTATTATTGAATGTTATTATTATTATTATTATTATTATTATTATTATTAATATTATTAATATGGTGTCTTCAAGATTAACCCTTTGGGGGTCGACAGGCCTTCTGAGGAAAGTGTTCCTGGGGTCGAAAAATATTCGGAAAAAAAAAAATTATTTTTTCTTATGAAATGATAGAGTTTTTTTTTCTGAATCTAAATAGCTAAACAAAAAATTTTTGCGATCAATACTTACGGAGATATGGAGGATTCAAGTTGACCCAAAACGATCCGGTGACGGCATCATCGGCGACTTCCGGTTGGCCGGTAATCGTTTTTTTTTTTTTTGAAGCTATTTTCTTATGAAATTTAATTTTTTTTTTTTTCAAATAACTTTTATGGACTGTGAGACCAATATAAGTGCTGTTTTTCAAATATTCACTCGCTATTTCTTATAAAATAATGCCACAAAGTTTGTTATTACTAGTTTGTTTACAAAACATATTTACAACAATGTACAATGTACAATTATGTTTATAACTATTGTTCAATCATATATATACACATATTGAGTCACTGCAGATGTTTCTAGAAGTTCTGCAGCCTGTGGAAGTCTCTGAAACATGGTTCCATGCACAATGGTGTTTCACATTCCACACACATAAAAAGAGTGTCTTTGCGTTGCTGTGGGCGTCTTTTTGTATGTGCACAGACATAACACCTCTTCTGAGCCTTTTTCTTGCAAGCAGTAGCAGGCAGTTTTGTTAGGAAGTGTTCACCACCAAGCCTCAGACGAGAGGGTAGTTGTTGGTAATTTCGTGGGCGGTTTTCTATTGCAGGTGGTGTTTCTGGTACTTGTGATTATTTGCCTGATAACAGACAAACAAAATTCGCCATATGGTGGTTTGTTTGTGGTCTTCAACTTATAAACATTATAAGCATTGAGCATGGTAATGTCCAGAATGTGAAAAAGAGTTTTATGTACCACTTATAACTCTTTCTAACACAATCAGCAAACCCAATCTGCATGTCACATTTGTCCACTAAGCGCATATTGAGAGTGTAATCCATCACAGCTGCAGGTTTTAGAATGGGTTCATCAGTCTCTCTATTCACCCTGCCACTGTCTGCCATTTCATTAGGGTGAATTGATGACAACAGTGTGACATCTCGTTTGTCATGCCACCGAAATGCCATGATATCATTGGCAGCAAACGCCTGCACCTCACCTCTACGAGTGCCTGCACTGAACCTAGGCATATGCTTACGATTTGCACGCACTGTACCGCACACATCTGTCATGTTCACTCGCAAAAATCACTGAGGGGGGGGCTTGTGTACCAGTTATCAGTATATAATGTATGCCCCTTACCAAGATATGGTTCCATCATTGTTTTAACCACATCACCAGAGATACCCAGTAACTTCCTGGTATCTTTCAATGTATTACTTCCAGTGTACACAATAATATCCAATACAATACCACTGTAGCAATCACAAAGCACAAACAACTTTATACCAAAGCGTTTCCTCTTGCTTGAACGACAGTCTACCTTTGAACAGAATCAGTGACTCGTCAATAACAAGCTTCCTGAAGGGATAAAAATACATATTGAACTTCTCTTTCAGATACAGAAACACATTCCTAATCTTATATAACCTGTCGGATCTGTCAGGCCTGGTTTTGTCCGAAAATGTAACATGCGTAGAAGTAGCACAAATCGATTCACTGGTATAATATCACTGAAAGCTGGTGTTGCAATCAATCTGTCTGTTGACCAATATGATTTGATACAGTGTTTATAAACATGCGGCATAAGCATTATTGTGGCAAAGAAAAGATACATCTCTGCCACAGTTGTCTCCTTCCACTGGTGTAGACGTGATTTTGGTGAAAGAATCGTGTTTGCCATGGTGTAATCGAAGTATCTGTTGCTTTCTCTGATAATAATGTCTATCAGGGGTTCGTCAAAGAATAACTGGAAACATTCCAGTTCACTGGCATTGTTCCCAAGTGGACAAGATGGGCGTAATCCACTGTGACTTTCATCAAACTGATGGGGATTGGGAATAAAATTGTCAGCTTCCTGCCAATCCCAGGTGCGGTCTGCTGGTGGGTACTGGATATTTACAGGTGGTTGTGGGGGTTGTGAAGTGGAGGTTGTGGTTGTGGGGGTTGGTGGGTGGGTGAGGGTTGCCTTTGTTGTAACTGAGCTGAGTCAGCGGCGTGGGTGCCAGCAGTCCACTGCTGGTGCCTCGCGCCACACCACCACTACCACTACCAGTTGCATGCACATTCTCATACCAATTGCAACGCTATCATCATCATTTTCACTATCACTTCCTGTTGTACGCCCACGGGATGTACTCCGAGATGTACTCCTAACCCTTGGAAGAGCATATGGCACACTACCAGAGCGCATATACCGTCGTATATACTACGCTTCACTGGTGAATATTCCTCTTCACTCCGCTACTGGAACTATTTCGAAGGGCTTGGAGTTCATAGTCACTATCAGTATCATCACCATTGCTCACATCTGAGTCTGGGACATTAGAAAATAGGAGTTTCCGCCTTCGTTCTGGTACAACTGGCGTGAACAAGACGCCACAGCACCAGAGGTGGACGGCTGTGGGTCGTCGGGGTTTTCCTCACTTATACCGGTATTATGGTCACTATTTTCGGTCACAACCGCCTCAAAACCTTGAAAGTCACCTTCACTAACACCCCATCACTGTTAGAACTGTCACTGATGAATAAAAGTGTCCCAATTCGCCGAGGAGTAAGGTGTTTCTGCTGAGGCATGGTGAGAAGGTGTACTGAAATGGTGTTCCCACAATGCACCACTGGGTGCCCGATTTTTTCCTACTGCGCACACTGACCACGCAGACCCATTCTCTCATCCCTTGGCCTACCAGCTGTTTCCCGCTTAATTTGAAGCCGCTAGAATTTACGCGTACTAGTACGGCACCAACCCCTGCTCGTAAAACGTACTAGTACGGCACCGACCCCGAAAGGGTTAATAAGACACTCTTAGTGATTTTAATGTGTACCTGCACGCCAACACTGTGTAAGTTTATTTAGGTACAGGTACACATAAATATAATTATCAGAGTACAGTGGACCCCCGAGTTTCAGTCATAATTCATTCCAGAAGGCTGCTCAGGTGCCATTACCGAACGAATTTACTCCCTTAAGGAATAATATCAAGTAGGTTAGTCCATTTCAGACCCCCAAAAATACACTTACAAAAGCACTTACAATATTACACTTACATAATTGTTCAATTTCCGAGGTGACCGAAACTCGGGGTCCACTGTACGTATATATAAAACATGAAATAACTTTAAAACACTTGAAATTTTGGAAAGTTTCCAGTCTTAATGGAGAGTCATGTTCATGGAGAATGTAAACAAACCGGGTGGCGTGCAGTGATCGTATTAGACAGTTAGGTGGAGGAGCCATACGGTGTATTCTGGTCATAATTTGAAATGTCTTTATTAGCGGAACGCCATAAGGCAAAGCACCATAAAGCGGAGCCCTAATGTACAAGAAAAGGGAATAAAAACAGTCCTTAACCCTTAAACTGTCAAAACATCTATATACGTTCGCTTGCCCAGTGCCTCGAATATTTTGAAAAAAAAAACAATTATTTTTTTTATAGAAATAAAAAGCACAATTTTCTAAGTGTAATAGGATAAAAAGAAAAAAATTAGGGTCAGTACTTACCGAGATATGACGCCGCAAATTTGGCACTTAACGATCACCTGCCGGCAACATGGAGCACTGCCGCTACAGAAAAATCTCAACAGTGGAACCCCAGTTAACGAACACCCCGAAATCGTGCATTTTTGTAAGTATAATATTGAGTGCTTGTGGAAGTGTATTTTGGGGGTCTGAAATAGACTAACCTAAATGACATTTTTTCCTAAGGAAGTAAATTCGTTCGGTAATGGCACTTGAGCAGGCTTCTGCAATGAATTTTTTTCGTTAACCGGGGTTCCACTGTATTTACCATTTTCTTCCATTTTTGTTTTAATATTCTTGGTTTTTATTATATGTTTACTAGTATATTTTATAGTAAATCTTTTGATTTCAATGTCAATTGTTATTTATACACCAATATTATATACAAAATTATTATAATACTGACACAAACACACATGCACACACTGATAGGTGATTTTGCACACCTGGATGAATCACATTCTATTATCTACAACTACAGTGGTCCCTTGGTTTTCGTGCATCTCCAAACTCGAACATTTATGTACAGTGGAGCCCGCTATTCGAACGGCTCGGCAGTCGAACAAATCGTCATTAGAACAAGAAAATCGATATCGTCATGCAAACAAAATATCACAATTCGAACAAGTGTGTCCATCACCTGTCCGCCCAGGCGCTTGGAGAGCCAGTCCCGCGTTGTTTACACTCGAGAGAACAATACCCTGCACCCTCATCCAGACATTTCACACTTAATTATAATTGTTTGGAGTTTGTTCACAAGTGTGAGGCAGTGGTGGTTGAGGCAGTGGTAGAGGCAGTGGTGAGAGGCAATGGTGAGAGGCAGTGGTGGTAGAGGCAGTGGTAGACAGTGGTGGTAGAGGCAGTGGTGAGAGGCAGTGGTGGTTGGGAGGTAGTGGTAGAGGCAGTGGTGAGAGGCAGTGGTGAGAGGCAGTGGTGGTAGAGGCAGTGGGGTAGAGGCAGTGGTGAGAGGCAGTGGTGAGAGGCAGTGGTGGTTGAGGCAGTGGTGAGAAGCAGTGGTGGTAGAGGCAGTGGTAGAGACAGTAGTGAGAGGCAGTGGTGGTAGAGGCAGTGGTGGTAGAGGCAGTGGTGGTTGAGGCAGTGGTGGTTGAGGCAGTGGTGAGAGGCAATGGTGGTAGAGGCAGTGGTGGTAGAGGCAGTGGTGAGAGGCAGTGGTGGTTGAGGCAGTGGTGGTTGAGGCAGTGGTGAGAAGCAGTGGTGGTAGAGGCAGTGGTAGAGACAGTAGTGAGAGGCAGTGGTGGTAGAGTGAGAGGTGAGTAAACAAGATTAAATGAAGGTTCGAGAATTTTGTAAACAAACCAGTTGTTGTTGCTGCTGTTACCAGCCTGACACGTATGATTTCTGTTCACTCCTTGAAGCTGACTGGAAGTGATCTAATGCAGTTACCATTACAAACTCCGTTTTCTCTTATACTAACATGTCTGAAGGAGGAAAGAATGGGAAGATGTTTTGATAGCTGGATCTAGTATTCCGCCACCACCGTCCCCACCAGCCACCACATTTTATTAATTCTTGAGTGTATATCAGTTTTTTATGTTACTTATATTGTTTATTATGTCATATTAGATGAATTGTGATAGATAAATAAGCTGTCGAGTTGATAATAGCTTCATAGTGAAGTACTATTTTGTCATGCCTCCTGACAGCAGGAACGGATTAATTGTATTTCCATTATTTTTATGGGAAAAATTAAATCACCATTCGAACATTTCGCTTGAGAACTAGCTCCTGAACGGATTAAGTTCGAATAGCGGGGTCCACTGTAAGTGTATTTTCGTAAGTGCTGTTGCAAGTGTATTTTGGGGGTCTGAAATAGACTAACCTACGTGACATTATTTCTTAAGGAAGTAAATTGCTCTGCAATGGCACTTGAGCAGCATTCTGGAATGAATTTTCGTGAAAACCGAGGGACCACTGTATATACAAGTATTTACATGTCCCACTGATGTTTCTAGAATTCCACGATTGTATGATACCCATGAAGCATGGATTCATACAGAGTGCCACTCCACACTGGTGACATAGGAATCATGTGTCCTTCCGCTGTTGGGGTTGTTTTGTGGTGGTAGCACACATGACACACTTCTTCTGGGAATTCTTCTTCTTTGGGGTAGGTGGATTGGTACCAGGTAGTGACAGTTAGGGATGATTCGATGTGGCACTTCCCCACTGGCTGTGGTTGTGGTTGGGGGACAAGTCGCTGTTGAGGGCAGGTACAGGTGTGGTACCATACTTTTTTCTATCTGTTTTACGATATTCAGGGAGAATTCTGCAAAATGTTGTCATTTTCCAGTCTTTATTTCGTACATATTGAATGCATTGATCACTGCAATGTCTACAAAGGGAAAAAACAGTTTTATATCCCAAATTGCATCCTACGCACACAGTCAACAAACCCTATCAGCACACTTGTCAACTAGTCGATTTTGTTAGTATAGTCGATGACAACAGCTGGTTTGACAATACGTCATTGGTGCCGGCCTTTGTCGTTTGTCATTCGCTGTGGATTAAGAAATGTCACATCCGTTGGATGCCACCCAGTCCAGATGTCATTGGCATTGTTTTAAATTTTCCCTTATTTTCATAAAGGGTTTCTAATGTACTACATAGGATTTTTTAAAAAGGGTCTTAGGGTAAAAGGAGGATACTTATAGGCAAAATGAAACTTATAGCTTAGTGCATCGAAAACTTTTTGGTCCCCACATTCCTCTCAAAAGGTTATTTAAAAACATTGTAAAAAAGAGCTATATTAAGAAGTATATATACATATAATGTACAGGTTCCCCCCTTTAAACATATAACCAGTTTCCCCCCCAAAACACATGGCTACCGTCACCTTTAACTTTTTTTTCTTAACATTCTTTAACCCCCAGGCTTGATACACTGAAGATCACAAAATCAAAATCGATCTACAACACACCCCATTCCCTTTTTTGGGACTCATTCAGCCCAGAAACCAAGTTAAGGTCAGAAAAATACCAGCTCACTGCATCAGCCATTTCTCCAGGAAAAGGGGATTCGGGGAAGCAGGAGTCTTTTGCCCCCCCCAAAAACAAAAAAAAAACCATCACTTTAATCCTATGTATCTCCATATATCTTATGTTATTACAATGAGACATCAGTTTATAACTAGTACTTAAAAAATGGCTTTATATTTATAACCTATTATATTAAAAAATCATTTAAATTTTCGCTTTTTTTAAGGGGCCTATTTAAATTCCCCCAATTTTTAAACAATATAATTAGGTATTATGTTATTTAATTACAAAATACATGCTGGGTTCCATCCCCCATAAAAGCCCATAATCCCCCTAAAAAGGAAAAAAATGTCTATATTGACGAAAATTGGACATTTAAGGGCCCAAAAGAGTGATGATTACAAAAAAAAAGGTGCTCACGAAAATAAAAAAAAACCGGGGGCGCCCGTATCTGAAAGACCGCCGCCGATACAAAAGTTTTGGTCATAATTTGAACCCCATATGAACGGAACGCCAAGAGGTGAAACCCCAAAAAGCGGGGGGCCCTACTGTACATAGATATTGCAAGAAGACCCTGTCACATGCCTTCAGCATTCTATGGAGGGGGGAACACAGGGCATCCCACAGTTACAAAAACAACAGACAAAGCCCCACTCACAAAGGTGGCAGTAAAGCAATTAAAGAACTACAGACAATAGGGTTAAATCCCATATCATAAAAGCAAAAAGGTTTAAGAAGCAAGATTGCCAACCACCTAGATACCCATCAATCACACAACCCAGGAAACAGGTTAGAGCTGCCTGTCCCGTACTGGGCCACATGACAAAGTCCTGATGCTTTAGAGGTAAAAAATGCAGATGTAGTTTTTACAGACTTTCAAAGCCTTCAAAAAATGAGACCACAGTGTAATAGCGCACAAAATACGGGGTAAAGGAATAACAGGAAAAAATTTTTGATGGATCTATAACTTCCTAAGAAATAGAACAAAAGAGAATAGTAAACAAATAAAATCTGAGGCGGCCAGTGAAACCCCCCACAAGGCACAGACCCCTCCCATCCTGTTCCACATCCTCATATCTGACAGACAGAGAGTCCCCAGTCAGTGTCTTCCTTGGTGACACCTGAATTTTTACACAGTGACCTCCAGAAGACACCGCAAGACCCAGGCGGGCATCAACCAAATCTTTAAATGAGCCGTTGAAAACAATATGAATTTCAATGAAGAGAAATTTCAACTATAGAAATAAAAAACTTAAAAAATTTTAAAATTTTTCGGGGGATACAAAAAATAGAGCAAAACAAGTGAAGGACCTGGGAAATAATGTCAGAAGATCTCCCAAAAAAAGAACAAGAATGATTGTCATCTGCTGGAAAATAAGAATGGATAATGAGAACCTTCAAAACTGGGATGCAAAGCCCATGAAATTGTCTTCAAATCACTTGTTTTTTTAGGTTGGAATACTATCCCACCAGCTCCCCCTTCAAATTTTTGACCTGGAGAATGACAGAGAACTTTCACGGCAACATAAGACAATAAATCACCTAAATTACTGAGAACAGTTGAAGCCCCCTTTTTTTTATTTCCGGGGAAAGCAGGTGAGAAAGTTACATGATAATATAACTTGAAAATTGTAGAGGTTTAAAAACTTACACGAAAATCACTCCCTCAAAAACAAAACTCGCAGATGCAACATTTCCCCCCAAGAAAAGAATGGGGCCATGAGTACCGAGACAAACAATAAGGCGGGGCCCAAGACTGTTCAACTGCCTCCCAGCATATATTGGGGGGGGTTTCAAAAGACTCTGCTTAAGAAGGCACTTTACAGGCACCAAAATCAGTACCTGACCAGCCAGGCGGGGTTTGTACGTCAGTTTGTGTGGCCAGCAGTCAGAGTTTTTCAGGCTCTGTCCACCATGAGGCCTAGTCACAGACCGGGGGCTGGGGGGGGGTTGATTCCCAAACCCTGTCCAGGTATACCCCAGGACTGTAACATCCCCTGACATCCAACCCCCGGGCTTAAGACTGTCTAACTAGTTTTCCCAAATCCTTCATATGTACCAAGATGAAAATAGCAGGAACATTGAAAAAATTTTCAGAAGAAAAAAATTTACCCCCAAACCAATACAGTGGTACCCGATTACGATATTTTTTCATTCCAGAATGCTGTTCAAGTGCCATTACCAAACGAATTTTCTCCTTAAGAAATGATGTAAAATAGACTAGTCCGTTTAACCCCAAAAATTCACTTACAAAAGCATTTAAAAAAAAAAATTACATAAAAAAGGGGTGTTTGGGGACCATCAAGTCGAGGTACCACTGTACATAGTATGTACCTATAAATTATGTACACCACTATTACAGCATGTATCATGCCAAACTTATCATTCCCCACTGGGTTTACCTGGAGTTTTTCCGGGGCGCGCCCCCCGGCCCCCGGGCCGTGACCTGGCCTCAGGGGGATCAGGGCCTGATTCTCTGCACATTTTCTA
>WNWK01024780.1:0-29294 GCA_009830355.1 Cherax destructor
AATTGCCATTTATCTTAACAACTTGATGAAAGTCATTAATTGTTACAGATAAAATTTGGCTTCATTAAATAACTTTTACTGCTGATTTCAGTCTAAGAATAAAAGGTGTATGTCTTGAATTATCACTTACATAGTACACAGATAAAAGAAAGCAAATGTGTTTTAGTCATGTCATCCCCTGGTGTTACATTTACGTTAAATATAAATTGAGAATCCTACGAGACTTCCAAAGCCATCGAAAAATATTCAGTACAGTAATAGGCCTTAGACAAGGTTTAACATATTATTTATATACTTGTCAACTTGTTTAGAGATCTAGAAAGCACTGCAACCTAGCACTCTAATATGTATAATAATAAAAAAAATATTTATCTAATAAAGAGTATTATTTTTGTATTGTGAAATTCACTGGGAATGGCTAAACCTTAACGGGTCCTACAGCATGGCAAGATTTCACACAAGCAAAGAGAAGATATAATTTTCAAATTAATATTTTTTTCTTAGCAACAAAGCACTCATTCCCCTTGAAAATAAAAAAAACAATATCATGTTTCTAAATGTATCACTAAGGGCCATATTAATCCACAGTAGGACAGTCCATTTTGGCTTGCAAAGTCAACTATGTGATTGCAAGTAGGGCTTATGCTTTACCTAGGCATTGTGATTGCAACTATGCTGTTAGATGAAAGGAAACGTGTAACTAACGTGACATTTCATTATGGCAATGTTGTTCTCTCCAGAGCGAAACGTTGCCACAATAAAATGTCACATTAGTTGCACATGTGACCTTTTCACCTAACATGGTCGGTAATTCTACCATTTATTAACAAATTTGTGGTTGCACGTCTCCCCTATCCTCTCTAAAATGACTAATAAATAGAGTCAATAAGCCAAACACACATTTGCTCTCCTCTGCATTGACTGGTTTCTGTCTCGCAGCTGATAGATTACATCAACTACTCCAACTGAAACTATTTACATCTAAATACGAATTTATGGTTCAGTTTCATTGGCCGGAAAGCTGTTATCTCCGTAGTGTATATCACTACTCTGGTGACGTAGTGTAGTGTATATCACTACTCCGTAGTGTATATCACTACTCTGGTGACGTAGTGTAGTGTATATCACTACTCCGTAGTGTATATCACTACTCTGGTGACGTAGTGTAGTGTATATCACTACTCTGGCGCTCGCTTGTCACCAACACAGTGTATGCTTACTAAACATTTTGTCACACTTTATACCCAATGGTGGTCCGCAGAAATATCTTTACCACCACCACCACAGACCCAAGGAAAGTTTATTTTATACATTGGAGTTTAAATCATCTACATATGAATGACAATACTCTTCTTTGTAAGTGTCTGACCAGAGAGAAACTTGTAATGTTCTAGTGACATGATGGTGGCCCAGTCAGTTGAAGGCAGAGTTTGGTCTGTTAATATTCCAGTCAGTTGAAGGCAGAGTTTGGTCTGTTAATATTCCAGTCAGTTGAAGGCAGAGTTTGGTCTGTTAATATTCCAGTCAGTTGAAGGCAGGGGTCAGAGGGTCCACTCTCATGACCTTCACGATTCTTCTACATACAAAATAGTAACGAGCGTTAGTAGAGGACCATTATTTGTTCGCCTCCCTGTTTACTCCGTCCCTTTTCTCTTCGTCTTCACTCGCTCTTGACTTCTCTTCAGTTACCCCCTTTATATGTTCATCTAAGATCTAACTTTCTATTTCCCTTGGGAGGTTACGACAGTTCGTGTCTGTTCTTCCCCACTGCCTTGCACGATAGCACTAATACCTACAGTTGCTTCTCGTTCCATTTTTCTTAACCACTTCCTGTCTCATTCTCACGCTATTGCAGTTTACATTGATGGTTCTAAATCCTGTGACGTTGTCGGGTTTGCAGCAGTGTTCCAGGACAGTGTTGTGTGAGGTCATTTATTAGACTCAGCTACCATGTTCACAGCTGAGCTGTATACAATTGTCAAAGCGATTATAAGGTGAGTAGGTGAGTACAAATAATAGGAAGAGCGTCTGTTTCGGGCTTAGCAGATTGAGAATCAAGTCTCCAACACGTCTTGCGCTGAACGACCCACATGGGTTTAGCGCTTAACATGAATTATTTATTATTATAGCGTCCAGGTCTACATCAACATTTGTGATAGTCTCTGACTCCTCTAATGCTTTGCAAGCTATCAAAATTTGTATTCGTCTCATCCTTAGTTCTTCGTATACAACTTTGGTTGCGCCGCATTTCTTGCAAAAACAAAGAAATCATTTTCTGCTGGATCTTTGGTCATGTTGAGGGCAACGAGGAGGCGGACTCTGCTGCGAGGTCAGTGGTAGATGACCTTCCAGTTTCATATAGAGGTATTCCACTCTCAGACTATTTCGTTGTAATCTCTAGCCATCTTCGCAACAGTTAGCAACAACGTTGGTCTGAGTTCATTCATAACAAATTACATTCTATCAGCGTTTAGGATCCTGGTGTTCTTATCATCGATGTCGTGGTTGGGAAACTACGCTTGCCAGTCTTCGCATAAGACACACACTTCTCACACTTGGGTATCCCATGCAGAGGCGACCAGTTCCACTCTGTGCGAATTACCAGGTTCCACTTTGTCATATTCTACTATACTGTCTTGTATATCAGCCACACGCAGAATTGACCTCCGACGTCGTCACCGCCCTAGCACTCTTAGCTGACGGCCTCGCTGACGGCCCCATCTTTGACACAGACTCCCCCTTTCACTTTTTGACACAAACAAATTTATTACACAACCTTTGATTATACTTCCTTTAGCATTCCTCATCGCCCTTACAAACTCTACCTCTGTTATACTCTCCATACTTGCTAGTCTCAGATCAAGCATATTTCACAGTTCATAAACCCTATCCTGCAGTGATGTATGACCCTGGAGGGTTTAGCGCATAGTTTTGATTATAATAATGAAGGCAGGAGTCTGTTAATATTCCTTTCAGTTAAAAGCAGGAGTTTCTTAATATTTCAGTAAGCTGAGGGCACTGGCTTGTCTATTAATATTCCAGTCAGTCCAGGAACTTCTAGTCTAACCACGTGCGCATTATGGTTAGGAAGTTACTTATGCAATAATAATAATAATAATAATAATAATAATAATAATAATAATAATAATAATAATAATAATAATAATAATAATAATAATATTAATAATAATAATTCCTACCGGGGCTCTAACCTCGGACTTCGGAGCAGACCGTCGCTTCTATGCTCTACAATCACTAACTGAGAACTGTCAAGAAACGGACTGGACGAGTACATTTTCATGGACTTTAGGAGAACAACTGACAAAGTGGCAGACCAGTTACAAACTTGAGTAGCAAGGAGGAGTGCGGAAAAATGTTTCAGTAAATCAAAACAAACAACAATCAGAAAACAAATGATTTATGGCCAGGGAGAGACTAATCTTGGTGTCAGGAAGGTTGCTTCTTGATGCTTTTTTTGAATCACAGGCTTTCTTCTCGGCTTGACTGAAGGATCAAAATGACTGAGAGATAAGTATAATTATTATTACAATATTCATTGAGAAGAGCGTTAGTCACAAACAGCCAAAAACCTCCCGGGGAAAGCGAAGTGGTGAAGTTTGATCCAAGGAAGCTGATACTACATCAGAGCTATTTACCAGCAACTAGGGGCCACCCCCTTACCCTAATGAAGTCACTTATAGAATTAAGTGGAAAGGTCATTAGAAGATATTTTAAATTTCCCGTCTCCCTGATAAAGTTTCTGGCCTTAATGATGCATTTAGTGAGATGAATTTACTTTTGAGATTTCAATATTGGTTATTCATGAAAGTAATTACATAGCTTTTATTGTTTAATTCCCATTCTTTTCATCATTGTCGCTTCTTGCCTTACCCATATTTTGTTTACTGCTTATTTTTTTCACGCACACACGAAAGAGTCAAAGAGGCATCACCGGACATCATAGCTCTCACAGAAACCAAGCTCACAGGAATGATAACAGATGTCATCTTTCCAACGGGATATCAGATTCTGAGGAAAGACAGAGGGAACAGAAGGGGTGGAGGAGTGGCATTGCTCATCAAAAACCAATGGGATTTTGATGAGCTGGATAGAAAAGACAGAGGAAAAGCAAGAGACCACATAATAGGAACAGTATGGAGGTCCCAAGGTGGTAATTGCAGTGATGTATAACCCACCACAGAACAGCAGGAGGCCAAGGCAAGAGTATAATGAGAAAATTAAAGCGATGGTTTAAACACTGGCTGAAGTGACCATAAGGGCTCATGCGAGCAGGACAAAGTTGCTGATTGTGGGTGACTTCAATCACAAGGAAATCAACTGGAAGAACCTGGAGCCACATGGATGCCCAGAAACGTGGAGGGCTAAGATGATGGAGGTGGTACTGGAAAACCTCATGTACCAACACGTAAGGGACACTACCATAGAGAGAGGAGAGGATGAACCAACAAAACAGGACCTAGTATTCACCTTGAGTAGTGCAGATATTGAGGACATCACATATGAAAGACCCCTCGCGGCCAGTGACCACGAGGTTCTGAGTTGCAAGTGGAGAGGGAAGCAGTAAGGGCAAGACGAATGGAACCAAACTACAAGAGAGGGGACTGCACAGGCATGAAGAATTTCCTGCACAGGGTTCAGTGGGACAGAGAACTGGCAGGGAAGTCAGTAAATGAGATAATGGGTTATGTGACAACAATATGCAAGAAAATAGGTAAAATAGCTCTAAATCGTCGAAATATGCAAGAAAATACCATTTTAGCTCATTTTTCTGAGATTTTTAGTGTTTTATATATATTTTTAAAAAATATTAAATATACAAAAATAATGCATATCTTAAAGGACATTTACTTTGATTTTAAAAAAATTGAAAAGTATTTAAAAATATTGAAAAAAAAGACCTAAAATGTTATTTTATTGCATTTTTGGATGAATGAAGGCTCAATATTTTCTTGAAAAAATTGATTTTTTTAGCACAAATAAGCCATGTAAATTCAGTTACAGCAGAAAAGCGTTCAAACAGCTCCAAATAGTCGAAATATGCAATAAAATACCATTTTCATATTATCTGAGTTTTTTATTGATTACATGTTTTTTTTAAATATATTAAATATTAAAGAATAATTCATATTTTATAGGACATTTATTTTGATTTTTAAAAAAAGATTTAATTTTTTTTAAATATTAAAAAAAGTCTTAAAAAGTTATTTTATTGCATATTTCGATGAATCAAGGCTTTCTCAATCATATCCTGAAAAACTTTTTTTTTTAGCCTAAATATGTCTATATATAAGCTTCTTCAAAATATATTAAAATCGCTTAATTTTCCAATTAAATTCAATTACAACAGCAATTCTAATTAAAAGTGTGATAATTTATGTATTTTAGCTAACAATTGAGTTTTTTTCCAGAAAAGCGGTAAAACAGCTCTAAATCTTCGAAATATGCAATAAAATATAATTTTAGATTATTTTTCTGATTTTTCTAATGATTTATACATAATTTAAAAAAAATATTAAATATTAAAAAAAATAATATATTTTCATTGACATTTACTAGTATTTTTTAAAAATATATTAATTATTAATACATATTGAAAAACAATTTAAAACGTTATTTTAATGTATATTTCGATGATTCAATGCATTTTCAAACATATTTTCAATATGCCTATATGTAAACTACTTCAAAAATATTAAATTTCACTTACATTTCCCTTAAATTTAAATTACAGCAACAATTCTATTTAAAAGTGTGATAATATAAGTATTATAGCTATAAATTGAGGTTTTTCAGAAAAGTGCTCAAACAGCTTTAAATCGTCGAAATATGCAATTAAATATACAAAAATATTATGTATTTTTATTGACATTTACTGATATTATTTTAAAAATATATAAATTATTAATATATGTTGAAAAACGACATAAAACGTTATTATATTGCATATTTCGAAGAATCAAGGCTTTCTGAATCATTTCCTGAAAAACTTGAATTATTTAGCTTAAATATGCCTATAAATAAGCTTCTTCAAAAAATCTTAAATTTTGCTTACTTTTCCAGTTAAATTAAATTCCAACAACAATTCTAATTAAAAGTGTGATAATATATGTATTTTAGCTAAAAACTAAGATTTGCCAGAAAACAGTTCATAAAGTTTTAAATCGTCGAAAAATACAATGATATTCCATTTCATCACATTTTTCTGAGTTGTTTTAATGTTTCATATTTAAAAAAAAATATGAAATATTCAAAGAAATTATATTTTAATTGACATTTACTATGATTTAAAAAAAATGTAAATTATTTAAAAGCATTAAAAAACGACCTAAACAGTTTTTTTTTGTTAAAACATTTCCTGAAAATCTTGACTTTTTAGCTGAAATATGCCTATATATAAACTACTTCAAAAAATATTAAATTTTGCTTACTTTTCCCGAAAAATTCAATTGCAGCAGCAATTCTTATTAAAAGTGTAAAAATTCATGTATTTTAGCTATAAATTCAGGTTTGCCAGAAAATCGTTCAAACAGCTCCATTTGCAGCAGGAATTTTTTTAAAAGTGTGAAAAGTTATGTATTTTAGCTGGGAATGTCAGAAAAGCTCTAAACCATGGAAAAATGCAATAAAATGCTATTTTGTTTTTTTAAATGATTCAAAGCTTTCCTAATTATTTTATTAAAAACCTGAATATTGTAGCAAAAATATAAGAATATAAGAACATAAGAAAGAAGGAACACTGCAGCAGGCCTACTGGCCCATGCGAGGCAGGTCCATGTCTCCAACAGGCTTAAGCCAATGCCCCGAACCAGCCAGGTCAGGTTACATTCACTTAAGGAAGGAGCACTGCATCTGACCTAGTAGCACAAGCTAGTCAGGACCAACTCACACCCAACCGCACCAACTCATATAATTATCTAGCCGACCACCTGGAGCTACCGTCTAAAGGTAGTCTTAAGGAATTAGTACGGCAACTGACCTGGTAGTACAAGCTAGTCAGGTCCAAACTCACACCCACCCACACCCACTCATGTATTTATCTAACCTATTTTTAAAACTACACAACGTCTTAGCATCTATGACGGTACTCGGGAGTTTGTTCTACTCATTCACAACTCTATTACCAAACCAGTGCTTTCCTATATCCTTCCTGAATCTGAACTTTTCCAACTTAAAGCCATTGCTGCGAGTCCTGTCAATACTAGATATTTTTAGCACGCTATTTACATCCCCTTTATTTATTCCTGTTTTCCATTTATACACCTCAATCATATCCCCCTAATTCTACGCCTTTCTAGAGAGTGCAGATTCAGGGCCCTCAGTCTATCCTCATAGGGAAGATTTCTGATACATGGGATCAACTTTGTCATCCTCCTCTGTACGTTTTCCAGTGCATTTATATCCATTCTGTAATATGGTGACCAAAACTGTGCAGCATAATCTAAATGAGGCCTAACCAAAGATATATAGAGTTGACGAACAACCAGAGGACTTCTATTATTTATACTTTTTGATATGAAGCCAAGGATTCTGTTAGCTTTATTGCGAAAACTTATGCACTGTTGTCATGGCTTCAGATTACTACTAACCAGAACTCCGAAATCCTTCTCGCAATCACAAGTATTAAGATCTACATTATTCAGTTTATATGTGGCATGGTTAGTGTCCTGCCCAACATTTAGAACTTTGCATTTGTTTACATTAAACTGCATCTGCCACTTCTCCGACCACTGCATCAGTCTATTCAAATCATCCTGAAGTGCTCTAATGTCCTCATTAGAATGAATTGGACGGCCTATTTTGGTGTCATCAGCAAATTATGCGAAAAATTATGTATTTTAGCTAAAAAGTGAGGTTTGTCAGAAAAGCTCTCAAACAGCTATATATCGTTAAAATTTGCAAAAAAATATGATTTTATTATATTTTTCTGTTTATTATATAGTTTAATATATTCTAAAAAAATAATGAAATATTAAAAATAAAATATATATTAAAGAACATTTACTGGGATTTAAAAAAAAATGGAAATTATTTAAAAATATTTTGATGATTCAAAGCTTTCACACTTATTTACAAAAAAACTTGATTTTTTTAGCTAAAGTATGCCTATATGCAGCCTACTCAAAAATATAAAATTTCCCTTACTTTTCCCATAAAATTCAGTTGCAGCACCAATTCTAATTAAAAGTGTTAAAATGTATGTATTTTAGCTAAAAGATGAGGTTTGTCAGAAAAGCGTTCAAACAGCTCTAAAATGTGCAAAGTTTTTACTTTATTGCATATTTCGACGATTTAGAACAGTTTGAATACTTTTTTGACAAATTTCATTTTTAAGTTAAAATACATAAATTTTCATACTTTTAATAAGAATTGCTTCTGAACTTGAGTTTTATGTGAAATGTTAGCGAAATGTAATATATTTTTAAGTAGCTTATTTATACGCATATTTTATTTATCTAAATTTCAACTTTTTCACAAAATGATTACTTAAGCCTTGAATCTTCGAAATATGTAATAAAATAACCTATTAGATCGTTTTTCGATATTTCTAAATAATTTACATAATTTAAAAAATTCCTTGTAAATGTCCATAAAATATATCTTAGTTTTTAATATTTCATATTTTCGTAACAAATATATGACTTAAAAAACATTAAAAATTAAAAAAAAACTCAGAAAAATGTACTAAAATGTTGTTTAATTGCATATTTTAACGATTTAGATTTGTTTGAACGATTTTCTGACAAACCTCAATTTTTTGCTAAAATACATAAATTTTCTCACTTTTAATTAGTATTGCTGCTGCAACTTAATTTTACAGGAAAAGTAAGTGAAATTTAAATTTCGCTTATTCAAAATTTAAGAATCTCCTCACAACAACATAAGAAACTCCTCATAACAACATAAACTCCGTATATTTAACAACATAAACTGTTCTGGCTTCACCTCATTTTTTTTCTTGCCTCTCCAAGCGTCTTTTCTTAGCTCTCTCCTTCATATCAGCTTGAATGACTTGATTCTCTTGATCAACAAACATTTCAGTTAACATTCTATTGTGCTTCAATATTTCTTTCCTTTCCAGAAGAATTTCCTGCCGCAACATTTTTTCTTCTTCCATTTTCCGTTTCCATTTTCTAATTTCATTGTTAAGCACTCGTCGTGTTTCCTCCATTGCCATCTGGTTGTCTCTAGTACTCTTCACAGTTAATTCGGGAGAAATAATCAAATAGGTTTATGAGGGGCTCGAACCCTCGTTCTTTGTATTGCAGAGTCAGATGCTTTACCGACTCGGCCGTGGGGGGGTAGGATTAGAAAAGAAATGGAATTAATACTTCTGTTATATTCTGTCAGGGGCATTAATTGAAACTCAACTGATGACTGAGTAATGATTGTTAGGTAGTGATGACTGTTGAGTAGTGAAAATTATGAAGTGCTGTGTTGTGTAGTGTAGTGCAGTGTAGTGCAGTGTAGTGCAGTGTAGTGTAGTGCAGTGTTGTATAGTGATCGGTGTGTAGAGTAGTTGTGTCTTGTGTAGAGTAGTGTAGTGAAGTGTTTTGAAGTGTAGTGCTGCATATTATAGTGTAGTGTTGTGTAGTATAGTGCAGTGTAGTGTGGTGTAGTGTAGTGCAGTGTAGTGTGGGGTAGTGTAGTGTTGTGTAATGTAGTGTAATGTTGTGTATTGTTGTGTTGTGTAGAGTTGTATTGTGAAGTCTAGTGTTGTGTAGTGTATTGTTGTGTTGTGTATTGCTGTGTATTGTAGTGTAGCATAGCATTGTGTAGTGTTGTTTTGTGTAATGTAGTGTTGTCTTGTGTAGTGTAGAGCTGTTTTGTGTAGTGCAGTGTTGTGTATTGTAGTGCTGTCTTGTGTAGAGTAGTGCAGTGTTGTGTATTGTAGTGCTGTCTTGTGTAGAGTAGTGCAGTGTTGTATAGTGATCGGTGTTTAGAGTAGTTCTGTCTTGTATAGAGTAGTGTAGTGAAGTGTTGTGTAGTGTAGTGCTGTATATTGTAGTGTAGTGTTGTGTAGTATAGTGCAGTGTAGTGTGGTGTTGTGTAGTGCAGTGTTTTGTAATGTTGTGTATTGTTGTGTTGTGTAGAGTTGTGTTGTGTAGTGTAGAGTTGTGTTTTGTAGTGTTGTGTAGTGTAGTGTTGTGTAGTGTAATGTAGTGTTGTTTAGTGTAGTGTTGTGGAGTATAGTGTTGTGTTGTGTATTGCTGTGTGTTGTAGTGTTGTAGTGTTGTAGTGTAGTGTCGTGTAACGTTGTGTTATGTAGGGTAGTGTTGTGTTGTGTAGTGTACTGTTGTGTAAAATAGTTTAGTGTTGTGTAGTGTACAGTTGTGTAGAGTAGTATTGTGTTGAGTAGTGTAGTGTTGTGTTGTGTAGTGCCGTGGAGTGTAGTGTTGTATTGTGTAGTGTTGTGTAGTTTAGTGGTGTCTTGTATGATGTAGTGTTGTGTTGTGTAGTTTAGTGCTATCTTGTGTAGTGTAGTGCTGTGGTGTGCAATACACATACTTTTCACAGAAAATTCAATTGCAGAAGTAATTCGTGGTAAAAGTGTGAAAATTTATGTTTTTTACGAAAAAAAATGAAATTTGTCAGAAAAGCATTTCAGCAGCTCTATATCATCGAGAAATGGAATAAAACGCCATTTTACCACGTTTTTTCTGAGTTTTTAATGTTTTATACATTTTATAAAAAATATGAAATATTAAAAAAAAAATATGCATTTTAGTTAAAAAAACAAAGTTTTGAGAAAAGCGCTCAAACAGCTCTAAATCGTCGATATTTGGAAAAAAATTCAGTTCAGCATATTTTAAAGTTTTTTTTTATTGTTTAATATATTTAGAAAAAAATATGAAATATTAAAAAAATATATTATATATTAAAGGATATTTACTGGGATTTTTTAAAAATATGTAAAAATTTTAAAAGTATTGAAAAACGATTTAAACGGTATTTTTTTCCATATTTCGATGATTGAAAGCTTTCACAATTATTTCCTGAAAAACTTTATTTTTTTAGCCAAAATATCTAAAAGTCATTAAATTTTGCTAAAAATTCATTTGCAGCAGGAATTCTTTTTAAAAGTGGGAAAAGTTATGTATTTTACCTAGGAATGTCAGAAAAGCTCTAAATCATCGAAATATGCAATAAAATGCTATTTTATTTTTTTAAATGATTCAAAGCTTTCCTAATTATTTTCTGAAATATTTCTGAATATTGTAGCAAAAATATGCATAAAAAAAATCTCAAACTTCGCTTAAGTTTCCTTGAAAATTCAATTGAAGCATCAGTTCTTATTAAAACAGCGAAAAATTATGTATTTTAGCTAAAAAGTGAGATTTGTCAGAAAAGCTCTCAAACAGCTATATATCGTCAAAATTTGCAAAAAAAAAAAAATTAATTTATTATATTTTTCTGTTTTTTTTATATAGCTTAATATATTTAAAAAAAATATGAAATATTAAAAAATAAAATATATATTAAAGAACATTTACTGGGATTTTTAAAAAAATGGAAATTATTTAAAAATATTTGAAAACGATCTATAACGCTATTTTATTCCATATTTTGACGATTCAAAGCTTTCACACTTATTTACAGAAAAACTTGATTTTTTTTAGCTAAAGTATGCCTATATGCAGCCTACTCAAAAATATAAAATTTCCCTTACTTTTCCTGTAAAATTCAGTTGCAGCAGCAATTCTAATTAAAAGTGTTAAAATATATGTATTTTTGCTAAAAAATGAGGTTTGTCAGAAAAGCGTTCAAACAGCTATAAATTTTCGAAATATACAATAAAACACTATTTTAGCAAATTTTTCTGAGTTTTTCAATAATTTACATGTTTTTTTTTTTGGCTAAAATATGCTTCTATGTAACATATTCTAAAAAAAAAAAATAACTTACTTTTCCAGTAAAATTAAATTGCAGCAGCAATTCTTATTATAAGTGTGAAAATTTATATATTTTAGATAAAAAACGAGTTTTGTCAATAAAATGTTCAAACTGCTCTAAAGCACTATTTTAGCATATTCTTTTGAGTTTTTTAATGTTTCAAATATTTGTTAAGAATACATGAAATATTAAAAAATAATATACATATCTAATTGGACATTTACTGGGATTTTTTAAAAATATGTAAATTATTTAAAAATATTGAAAAAAACTATTTAAAACGCTATTTTATTGTATATTTCGATGATTCAAGGCTTTGTCAATTATTTCCTGATTTTTTTTTTTTTTTTTAGCTTCTTGAAATATACTCAAAAAATGTAAAATTTCGCCTACTTTTTCCATACAATTCACTTGCAGCAGCAATTCTAAATAAAAGTGTGAAAAGATTTGTATTTTATCTAAAAAAATAAGGTGTGTCAGAAAGACGTTCAAACAAACAAACAAAAAAAAAAAACAATATGTTAGCACATTTTTTCTGAGTTTTTTTAATGTTTATTATATTTAAAAAAAAAAACATGAAATATTTAAAAAATATGTATATATTAAAGGGCATTTACCTGGGTTTTTTAAAAAATATATAAATACTTTAAATGTTTTGAAAAAACATCTAAAACGCTATTTTGTTGCATATTACGAAGATTCAAGTGTTTCTCCATTATTCCTGAAAATCTTGAATTTTTTAGCTCATATTTGCCTTCATGTAATCTACTCCAAAAAATATGAAATTTTGCTTACTTTTTCCGTAAAATTAATTGCAGCAGCAGTTCTAATTATTTAAAAAAAATCGACAAACGGTGCATATTTCGATGATTCAAGGATTCCTAATTACTTTCAGAAAAACATGAATATTTTAGCAAAAATATGCCTAAAATATTAAATTTCGCTTACCTTTACTAGAATATTCAATTTCAGCAATGATTCCTATTAAAAGAGTGAAAATTTATGTATTTTTGCTAAAAATAAAATTTTCAAAATGGTTTCGAACGAGAAAGTCAGGATGAGCACTTGGTTCACCCAAAGGCGTAGAGAGGTGAAAACCAAGTGTGCTAGAGAATGGAAAAAGTATACAAGGCAAAGGACAGAGGAGAATAAAGAGAGCAGTCGTAGAGCCAGAAATGAATATGTGTCACAAACCTACTAGAGTTCAATGACAGGATGACGTCAGTAAGACAAGAGAGAGGGAGGGTGGGTTGATTGCATTTTCTTGGACTGTAAGAAGGCGTTTTACACAGTTCCTCACAAGAGCTAAATGCAAAAGCTGGAGGGCACGGCAGGAATAACAGGGAAGGCATTGCAATGGATCACGGAATTCCTGTCAGGAAGACAACAGCGAGTCATGGTACGTGGCGAGATGTCAGAGTGGGCGCCTGTGACGTTCGGGGTTCCACAGGGGTCAGTCCTATGACCAGTTCTGTTTTTGGTATTTGCGAACGACATGACGGAAGGAATAGACTCAGAAGTGTCCCTTTTTTCAGATGACGTGAAGTTGATGAGAGGAATTCAATCGGACGAGGACCAGGCAGAACTATAAAGGGATCTGGACAGCTTGAAGGCCTGGTCCAGCAACTGGCTCCTGGAGTTCAACCCCACCAAGTGCCAAGTCATGAAAATTGGGTAAGGGCAAAGAAGACCTCAGGCGGAGTACAGTCTAGGGGAGGGCCTGAGACTACAAACTTCACTCAAGGAAAAGGATTTTTGGGTGTGAGTATAACACCGGGCACATCTCCTGAGGCGTACATCAACCAAATAACTGCTGCAGCATACGGGCGCCTAGCAAACCTAAGAACAGCATTCCGACATCTCAATAAAGAATCGTTCAGGAGTATGCAGCACCAGTTTGGAACCCACATCTAGCCAAGCACATAAGGAAATTAGGAAAAGTAAAAAGGTTTGCAAAAAGACTAGTCCCAGAGCTAAGGAGCATGCCCTACGGGAAGAGGTTAAGGGAAATTAACCTGACGACAGTGGAGGACAGGAGAGATAGGGCGGATATGATAACGACATGTAAAATACTGAGAAGAATCGACATGGTGGACAGAGACAGGATGTTCCATAGATGGGACACAGCAACAAGGGGTCAGAGTTAGAAGCAGAAGACTCAGATGAATCACAGGGATGTTAGGAAGTATTTCTTCAGTCACAGAGTTGTCAGAAAATGGAATAACCTGGGAAGTGATGAAGTGGAGGCAGGATCCATACATAGCTTTAAGAAGAGGTATGATAAAACTCATGGAGCAAGAAGAGAGACCTAGTAGCGACCAGTGAAGAGACGGGGCCAGGAACTATGATTCGACCCCTTCAACCACAACTTGGTGAGTACACACACACACATACACACACACTCTTTTAAAAAATATATATATATATATATATATATATATATATATATATATATATATATATATATATATATATATATATATATAATTAATAAAATATATTATATATTTATATATATATGTCGTGCCGATTAGGTAAAACTTGCTATTTTGGCTTAAATAGCAACGCTCATCTTGCCATATAAGACAAGTGAAAATTTGTGTATGCAATAATTTCGCCAAAATCATTCTGAACATAACGAAAAAATATATTTCATTGTGTTTGTTTATTATTAAATTAATGTTAACGTACCTAAAATATATTTAGTTGGGTTAGGCTAAATTAAATTGCGCTTGTTGTAATAAGGTTAGGTAGGTTTTCAAAGTTTCTCTTGGTACAAAATTATAAATTCTTACATTAACATAAATGAAAAAATATATCTTTAAACGTATAAGAGAAAATTTTAGAAAGGACTTAATTTTAGATGAGTTCTTGCTAATTGACCAGTTTTACCTAATCGGCACGACATATATATATATATATATATATATATATATATATATATATATATATATATATACAAACACTGAATATTTCGCCTGCTCTTGCGAATTCCTAGCATATATATATATATATATATATATATATATATATATATATATATATATATATATATATATATATATATATATATAAATATATGTATATATATATATATACACATATATATATATATATATATATATATATATATATATATATATATATATATATATATATATATATATATATATATATATATATATATATATATATATATATATATATATATATATATATATATATATATATATATATATATATATATATATATATGTATATATATATATATATATATATATATATATATATATATATATATATATATATATATATATATATATATATATATATATATATATATATATATATATGTATGTATGTATGTATGTATTGCCCCATGAGAATTTCAAAATTGCCCCTTCACTTTTGTTCTTTTTTGTGTTATTTTCTTCTGTATTAGACTGAAGAAGCCTGCTGTGTTGGCAATACTTATTGGCAATACAGACACATAAGTATTGGCAATACAGACACATAAGTATTGGCAATACAGACACATAAGTATTGGCAATACAGACACATAAGTATTGGCAATACAGACACATAAGTATTTATCAGTCATATCTTTTATTTTACATGTAAGGATATTATCACATACATAATTACAAAGAATTCAAAGAATTCATTAAGAAAATAAATTAAAACAAAATTTTGACAGTACGGCACTAAAATTTAATATATTACTCTAATTCAAATGCCAAAGTTTCTAGTTAAGTTTTCACTGATCAAAAAATTTATTCCTAACTTAACTAACTTGAACTTCAATATTTATCTTATCTTACAGACAAAAAGGCTATATAATTCAGGAATACATGAACACTTCCCTCGCAGCTTCCAAGACCATACAAAAAATTGTTTCCTACAACGAATCCAGACGTCAGTGAAGGTGGCTCAGGTGCACTGCTTTACCATTACATTACAAGAGGCGATGTGTTTTAGCCCTCCCCACACCACCCACCCAAAAAAATCTCTATCTTGGTAGCATAGAAAATTTTCTCGTATTGGATAATTCCCAAAATTCCATGGTCATTTGCATCACATTCATAGAGAATAAATATATAAATAATTATGTCTTCATCATCATAATCATCATTATCATCATCATCATCGTCTTTATCTTAATCTTTTTTTCATCTTCATAATCATCATCTTTTTCTTCTTATCTCTCATTTTTCTTTTTCTCTCTCTTTTTCCCCCTTTCTTATCAAGTTAATCACATTACTTCCCTAACAAGATATTGTTTATTAACTGAAATAAAAAATAAAAAGATGGGAAGAAGTTGTGAGTGCGTTGGCTAGCACAGCTTTGTAGCCTCAAACATTACAGACAATACGAAATCTGTGCCATTCTGTGTGGAGTATGAGGCAAACAATATGTAAGAGAAACAACCTACATTATCAACACCAATATTCTTGCCGAACCAACAACGTCAACATTACTAGCTCACCTGTTTGTCTTGTATTAGTTCATGTATGTAGTTCGTCTGTCCCAGAAGGTTATTTTCATGCATTTGAAATCATACGCAGGTAGGTATGTTTTGATCAACATTTTGGATAATTGTCAGTCAATGTAAAAATCACGAAGCATAATTTACCAGGTGGATTATATGAACCTGTTATTATTAACAAAGTTAATATGATGGTTGATGTAGCCTATAGCAAGAGATATGCATGTTGTTTAACGAGTTACACGATAAGTGTGTTAATTTTTTTAAAGTGCAGTGGAGACTGTCAATATTTTTCTTTTCAGTTCAGAAATTAGTAATTGTTTGCTTGTAACTTACATTAAAATACACATTGTTTTGTATGATAAGAAAGGTATTTAACTAGAGGTGGCTACTGAAATACCATAAGTGGAAATATTGATATGTTTACAGTTAATGAAAAGTATCAGCCAAAAGCCAAAAATAAAACATAATTAGGTATCATCAAAGTGGTACCTTTAAGAGGTGGTCTGAATGCTTCTTCTTTTTTTTCTTCCTTCAGCTTTTCGATTTTATTTTGCTCATAACTCGAGAACACGTCACCCAATCAGCTTCCAAGTTTCAAAGTTAGTGTATGGTAACAGGGTACAAATTCTTGTAAAAATTGGTATTCTCACGTGCCCAGTGACCAAAGTTGGTAAGCTCATTGGCTTGGATAACTTCCAAAACGCTCTGCGGCGAAGCTTCAGACGTTAAAAAATGTTGCCTCTTAACTCGATGATGGTTGAGAGTGAAATTCAAATATATAGGTGTATTTATGCCAATTTAATGTGTAAAAGAATTTTAATGTTTTTTCTTGTTAAATCACGTTAAATATATTTGAGTCTGTCTCGTCTCAGTGGCTTCAGTATTGAACTACTGATGAATCTTACGGCCAGGATAGCAACAATTAAGTTTAGTGTGAATGTTGGCAAATTTGCAAATGCACTAATTTAAAAAAAATAGAATTGTTGGTATTTGAGCAAAGACAGGAGACTACTTCATTGGCTTCAAAATTTCAGAGAATGTGTGCTTTTAAGAAAGCATAGATCACGTTGTTATTGGGCTGTGTGGGCCTTAATTGTTTCAGTTATATCGTGTAAACAGTTTTTTTTTTACTTCCGTTTGATAACTAAAGAATACTTGGTCTTATCGACTTGAAAATATTAACGCTGATGTAGTCTAAATGACTGATGACTCCCTAGAAGTTTAGACGGCAAAAAAGGTACTCAACAACAGGCACCTAAATATGTTACACAAAAACATACCCAACTTGTACACAGGTAAGTAGACATTTAGACAAGCTTGTAGGGAAACATTTAGACAAACTGTTTGGCAAACATTTAGGAAAGCTGGTAGGTAAATATTTAAAAAAGTTTTTAGGTATAAATGAAGTATATTTATTCAAGCTGGAAGCTAAATGTTTAGGAAAAATATATTCAATAATCTCTGTATCGGCTGTGTGCAGTTGGCGGCAACGTTCACAGCTGTTACTGCAAATATGACTCAAAAATATATAGAGACGCCAGTGTATTAAATCCGGTGTATTTTTGAGTGTATATATGTATGTGAGTATATAACTGAGTGAGTGTATGACTATGTATGTGTGCATCACTGTGTTTAAATGTGACTGTGTGTATATATGTGAATTTATATCGGTGTATGCTGTGTATTTGTGAGTGTATATCTTTATATCTGTATTCATTTGCAATCATCTTATTGTAGTCATCGGTTTTTTGTTGCAGGGATCGAGTCTGTTGCTCCCGGCATAACCCTCTAAACTTATTTGTTTCTGGTTATACTTCCTCTCATACCTACTGGAAAAAATTACAAGTTCTTCCCTTTCTACGTCCGCATCATTACATTATCTGACTATTCAGAGGCCGAAGGAATAATTCCTAGTACACTCTTTGAGTATTTTCGATGATAATAGCAAGTCTACTCTGGTTCTTCTGTCTAATAGTATCATGTTCATTTCCATTACTGTGCAATCATTGCTTCAGAACAAGTTTCGTTGCAAACCAATGTATTTTGCCCAGTTTTAAAACATGCTTTAATAGGAGTGGAACCAACTCCAGGATAGACCTAACACGCCGTATACTGAGTTGTTAGTTAATTACTTTTGAGAGTCCTTAAAAGTAATATTAGGTTAACCAAATATTGATTAACTGCAGAGGTTAATCAGATGATGTGTACATTTAGCGATACACACAGAGCTATGCACACACCCAGGTCCTACTTCTTGAGTGAAGTTTAGAGCCTCATCCCCCGAGTATATACTCAATTTCATATTCTCTAACCCATTTCCCAATTTTCATAACACTAATTTGGAATGACATCCAGACGTCAGCTATCTCACCACTCCTCTAGTTCGTAGACATCCATTTTTAGCTTTTTCTGCTCCACATCGGCTTTTATGCTTTTATGAATCTTACATTAAGTTTTCCTTCCTATGGTCAGTGTAAAATAAATTAGCTCTGTTATGTCTGGTAAATGGATACACAGAGCTCAGTATGTACAGTTGCCAACAACCAGTAGGAATTCCAGCATTTCACCAAGAAATTAGCAATACTCAAACTAATACCACTCCCAAACAAGCATCATCCCACAAGATCCTTTCTGGATCTTGTGAGATGATGGCTTGTTTGGGAGTGTATTAGTTTGAGTATTGCAAATTTCTTGATGAAATGGCTGGAATTCCTACTGGTTGTTGTGCATAATGTTGTACGTGAAAGGATGTTGTGCACAATAACTTTGTCTTCTCGTTCCCTTTTACGGTATTGGTATTTCGTGGTAGTGTAAATGTGCCTGTACAATATCCCCGGAAATTGGAGGTTGGCCTTGACCTGACAGAAGGAATAGTATCACAAAATCACCTCCATAACCACCACTCTCACCTCCACCAACCTCCATCATCACCCCCACCATCTCCACTATCACCTACATGATTATCACTTCTCACCATCACCACAACACAACACAGCCAAAACCATCATGAACATATTGTTCCAGACAACATGATTGAGTTACCACTTTCTGGGTAAGTGATGATGGATCCAGCTTTTGCTCCTCGATGGATATGAGATTCATACAGGTTGCTCTCATAAATATTTTATACCAAAACTTCCTGTCTATTACCTAATATTTTTATTTTTTTTTATAGACTAATGGGTCTCTGAATGAGCTTATATACATTAAAGATGATTGGAGTCTTATAACCTACTAACGTATAGGTTTTCATGTATTTTAAAATATTTATGAAGACTTACTGATATTTTCACATGCTTTATAAGAAGTCTTATAACCTCTCAAAATATTTCAGAGTGAGGAGTAGCCTTATTGAGTGAGAGAGAGTGGAGGTAGTGAATCGAACTGAGCAGAGGAGACCATCACACGCTTTCATTCCATTTAATTTATGTTACCGTGTCTATATCAGATCAGATTGGGGGCACCAATCTGATCTGATACATACTCAGACTCTCCTACGTCACCTTTATTGTTATGAATTTTCTCAGTATTACGTAATCTTTAGCAACACTTCATGTACATATATGACAACGTAAAACAGTGATATAATTAAATAATTATTTCTTTATAATATTTTAATTTTTTTCACATTAGTTTTATATTTTCACTCATTAGCTTCGGATAGCTGAGGATGACTCATCTGCTTTGTATAATACCGCCTGTTTTAAAAGTCCAAACATTATTGGTAAAGGGTTGACTCCAGAATAATTGACGGGATATCTACACCCCTGGTCTTGAGTCAGTCTTTCACTTGCATACTGGTCTCTTTTGTGTAAGCGAACTCACTTTGTTCTCTCTCTTATTCTAACACTTATCTATTACATTCTTGGTAAATACTGGAGGTGGGAACATAAGGGTACTCAGAAAACTTTATTACTCTTGGTTTGTTCCTTGGCTGGTGACTTGACTTACGGTCAGGTACGACACTCTTTCCATTTCTACCTGTGTTAATAATGTGGGATGGAAGTTACCTTGCTTACGTCGCTGCTACATATATTACGTGGCTGTTGCTGTGCATTGTAAGAGTATTGTGCTACGCTGTGGCACTTGTTACCTTGATTTAGTGCTGGACTGTTAATGTTAACGTAGCTGTACACTGATTGTTTTCGTCTGCAGTTTTGTTTTGTTTTTGAGAGAGAGAATCCGTATGTGGCGCCATCTAGCGAGGAAATACTCTTGAATTTTTTACGTTTCGTCATATAGTGTTTTTACTCTTTATTCTCAGAGGTTTCTCTTCTGTTTTTACTTTTTCTTTCTTCTTGAGAGGCGACATTTGTGTCCTCACTTCACCTACTTCCGCCACGTAGTCCTCGTAATCATTACTCTTCATTTGTTGGTATTTTCTTGTATTATGAAGGCTCCAAGTAGACTAGATAAGTGTTAGGTGTTGTCTTATGCCTTGGCCTTCAGATGTACATATTTAAATCTTTTGCTGTGTCCCAGTGTTTAGTTGCTGGCTTGGTCCTCCGTGGAGAGAGACCTGGATGGTAAAGGGATGTTTGCAAAAATCTTTTTTCTACAGACGTGATTTAGTCTTAGACTTTTTTGTAAGGACATCATACCTAGCTGTGGAGTCTGCACCTATTTCTACGAAAGTGTTCAAACTTCACGTAGCATCCAACATCCTTCTCTTAACTCATCAGTTTCTGTCTGGTGAACTGCTTGTGATAAGGAAGTGTATGAACGACCTTGCTTCTCCACTCCCTGGTCACCCTTCACTAACTGACCTGCCTCTTACAACGAAGCAGCGTCATTAATAGTCCCTGTCATATATACTTTCCCATAGTCATCTTGTTCCTCTGCTGGAGGAATAATTTTTTTCTTATATTTAGCTTTGCTTAGTCCGTTTATTGTTGTTTCTGTTTTCTTTAAAGTTAAGTTTATTTAATAAAATTGATAGAAAGAATCCTTAAAATTTATTAAATCTTCTTTTTCATATTTTCGGTTATAAATTTGTGTCATTTATAAACCACGAATTGGGTGAGGTTTGAACCCATAACGAGTGAGTTGCAAAACTGGTTTGAAATTTCACGACTCACCATGGGTTCGAACCCCACCCGTTCTTTAGTTTGTTTGTAATCGTGTTATTACGATTTCGTGAATCTTTCAATTATAATTTTAAAAAGGGAAACGTTGCAGCTCTCTTTTCCCTGACATTTTTCTTTTATTAAAACCAATCAACATTGTAAGTTAGAAATAAACATTCTGTTGAAATTGCCTTGAATCCAATACCTGGAGTATACCTAGAGAGGGTTACGGGGGTCAACGCCCCCGCGGCCCGGTCTGTGACCAGGCCTCATGGTGGATCAGGGCCTGATCAACCAGGCTGTTACTGTTGGCCGCACGCAAACCGACGTACGAACCACAGCCCGGCTATCAGGTACTGACTTTAGGTGCTTGTCCAGTGCCTGCTTGAAGACAGCCAGGGGTCTATTGGTAATCCCCCTTATGTATGCTGGGAGGCACTTGAACAGTCTCTGGCCCCTGACACTTATTGTATTGTGTCTTAACATGCTAGTGGCACCCCTGCTTTTCATTTGGGGAATGTTGCATCGTCTGCCGAGTCTTTTGCTTTCATTGAGAGTGATTTTCGTGTGCAAGTTTGGTACTAATCTCTCTAGGATTTTGCAAGTGTATATGATCATGTATCTCTCCCGCCTGAGTTCTAGTGAGTACAGGTTTACTAACTTCAAGCGTTCCCAGTAATTGTGGTGTTTTATTGCAGTTATGTGTGCCATGAAGGTTCTCTGTACATTTTCTAGGTCATCAATTTCACCTGCTTTGAAAGGTGTAGTTAGTGTGCAGCAATATTCCAACCTAGATAGAACAAGCGACCTGAAGAGTGTCATCATGGGCTTGGCATCCCTAGTTTTGAAGGTTCTCATTATCCATCCTGTCATTTTTCTAGATGTGATTGATGCAATGTTATGGTCTTTGAAGGTGAGATCTTCTGACATGATCACTCCCAGGTCTTTTACATTGGGGTTTCTCTCTATTGTGTGGTTGGAATTTGTTTTATACTCAGATGTAGTTTTAATTTCCTCATGTTTTCCATATCGGAGTAATTGAAATTTCTCATCCATGAATTTCATATTGTTTTCTGCGGCCCATTTAAAGATTTGGTTGATGTCTGCCTGGAGTCTTGCGTGTCTTCAATGGAGGACACTGTCATGCAAATTCGGGTGTCATTTGCAAAAGAAGACACGGCGCTGTGGCTAATATCCCTGTCTATGTCAGATATGAGGATGAGGAACAGGATGGGAGCGAGTACTGTGCCTTGAGGAACAGAGGTTTTCACCGTAGCCGCCTCAGACTTTACTCTGTTTACAACTACTCTTTGTGTTCTATTTGTTAGGAAATTATAGATCCATCTACCAACTTTTCCGGTTATTCCTTTATCACTTATTTTGTGTGCTATTACACCATGGTGACACTTGTCAAAGGCTTTTGCAAAGTCTGTGTATATTACATCTGCATTTTTTTTGTCTTCTAGAGCATCCAGGACCTTGTCATAGTGGTACAGTAGTTGGGACAGACAGAAGCGACCTGCTCTAAACCCATGCTGCCCTGGGTTGTGTATCTGATGGGTTTCTAGATGAGTGGCGATCTTGCTTCTTAGAACCTTTTCAAAGATTTTTTATGATATGGGACGTTAGCACTATTGGTCTGTAGTTCTTTACACACAACCCGCACATAGAAGAGAGGAGCTTACGACGACGTTTCGGTCCGACTTGGACCATTTACAAAGTGACTTTGTAAATGGTCCAAGTCGACAAACTCGTCAAGCCTCCTCTTCTATGTGCGGTTGTTGTGTATTGTTCCAGTCACGGTATTGTGCCTTTTTTTTGTAGTTCTTTGCTATTGCTTTACTGCCCCTTTGTGGAGTGGGGATATGTCTGTTGTTTTTAGCAGCTGTGGGACGACCCCAGTGTCCATGCTCCCTCTCCATAAGATGTTAAGGACAATTCTTGATGATCACGGAGTCCCATGAGTCTGGGCCTGGGGCAGAGTGCATGGGCATGTCATTTATCGCCTTTTCGAAGTCATTTGGCGTCAGGATAATGTCTGATAGGTTTTCGTCTACCAAATTCTGTGGCACTCTCATAAAAAATTAATTTAGGTCTTCGACTCTCAGTCTGGTTAGTGGCTCGCTAAAAACTGAGTCATATTGGGACTTGAGTAGCTCACTCATTTCCTTGCTGTCATCTGTGTAGGACCCATCTCGCTTAAGTAGGGGCCCAATACTGGATGTTGTTCACGACTTTGATTTGGCATAAGGAAAGAAATACTTTGGGTTTCTTTCGATTTAATTTATGGCTTTAGTTCTTCCCGCGTTTCTTGACTCCTGTAAGATTTCTTTAACTTTAGTTATATGTTTGCTATTTCTCTGACCAGTGTCTCCCTACGTATTGCAGATATATTGGTCTTTTAACCGCTCTCTATTTGCCTCGCCTGTATATGAGCGCCTCTCTAGTTAACATCATCTTTTCTTAAAGGAATATGTCTGACATACCTCCAGTGCCACAGAGTTAATCTTGTTCTTAGACGTAGGTTGGGATCTCAGGTGCTTAGGCTATCTTCTAGTTTATATAATTTAGAACTTGGTTTACTTGGTCCCACTTTATGCTTTTTGTTATTGAAGTTGAATTTGGTGAAGGCTCCCTCGTGCCTGGTCACATTTTGGCGCTCTGGGGCCCCGCTCATACATGTTTGAACCTCTATTATGTTGTGATCTGAGTATATTGTTTTTGATATGGTGACATTTCGTATCAGGTCATCATTGTTAGTGAAGATGAGGTCAAGTGTATTCTCCAATCTTGTAGGCTCTATTATTGTTGGTTTAAGGTGAATTAGGTGCAGAGATTTAAAAGCTCGTGTGTGTGAGAGTTTTCATCTGAGTTGCCTCCTGGTGTTATCTCTGCTACAACATTATTTGCTATGTTCCTCCATTTTAGGTGCCTTAGGTTGAAATTCCCCAGGAGCAAGATGTTGGGGGCAGGAGCTGGACGATTTTTCCAGACAGTGGTAACTTTTCAAAAGCTGTTCCAGGAATTGTTGTGACGTTGCATCCGGAGGCTTGTATACAACCACGATGACCAGGTTTTGATTCTCGATCTTTACTGCTTAAAACTTCAACTACATCATTTGAGGCATTTAGTAGTTCCCAGCATATAAGTGACTCTGTGATATAAAGGCCTACCCCTCCCCCCTTCTGCCTGTTCACTCTGTTGCATCTGTAAAGGTTATAACCCGGGATCCATATTTCGTTGTCCAAGTGATCCTTTATGTGGGTCTGTGAAAACCGTGAACATTGCGTTTGACTCTGTAAGCAGTCCACGGATGTAAGGTATTTTGTTGTTCGTTGCTGGCTTTAGATCCTGTATATTTGCAAAGAAGAATGTCGTCGGATTAGTGGTATGGGGAGGGGTCTTTTTTTCCGGGCTCTAATATCTGTTGTGTTGGAGTGGAGGCCATCGACTGTGATTCCACTCCAGAAATGATCGGTGGTTTGTTAGTCTATTGGTACGGTAGTCGGCTAGCGACCAATTTATTGGTTAGTTTAAAAAGAAATGTATATTTAACAAATAATTAAAAGAGGTGGTACAAGAAAATACGAAAATACAAATTTGTAAATTATCAGTTGTGTTAAGAACGTTTATCCCATAAATGAGAAAAAGATAAAAATAAATTAAAAATGGTTCAACATGATTTGTTGCATCTGTATAAAAAAAAATGACACAAAATTTTCAAGTCAATAGAGTTAACTTTCCATCTCAGAAATTTACAAGAATTTTAAGAATTCCAAAAATCACATATATATGGGGAAAAAGATATTGGCCGATGTGAGGGCTCCGAGAGTTCACTTTCCTGGGCTGGACGGAAGTTAAGCTCATCAAAAGCAGCATCACTGGTGCCTGGAAGCCCTTGAAAAGAGAGCGAGGCAGATAAAAGTCAGTAAATCTTGACCTTTGCAAGAAAGGTGCGAAGCGTCGTGGGGAAGAAAGCCATGACGATAACTTCAGGAACTTGTGCAAAGCTGAGGAGGAAAGACTCTCCTGAGGAGGGAAAACTTATCCTTAGAAGGGAAGACTAATCCTAGGGAGGGAAGATTTATCCTTGAGAGAAAAAAAGGTCGCCCTTTAGCCGACCACGTAAGGGAAGTGAGGATGAAAGAAAAATCTAAGCAATCATAATACAGCATGAGAATGAAGGTTGCTTGAGCTGAGAGAGAAGATTACTTGAGCTGAGAGAGAGGATTACTTGAGCTGAGAGAGAGGATTACTTGAGCTGAGAGAGAGGATTACTTGAGCTGAGAGAGACGATTACTTGAGCTGAGAGAGAAGATTACTTGAGCTGAGAGAGAGGATTACTTGAGCTGAGAGAGAAGATTACTTGAGCTGAGAGAAGAAATAATTGAGCTAAGAGAGAAAGTTGCTTGAGATTAGGGATAAGTCCCCTTAAACTGAGAGAAAAGGCAACTTGAGCTGAAAGCGAAGGCAGCGTGAGTTGAGAAAAGTCAAATTAATTTTAACTACAGGTGAGAATATAAAACTTCTGTACAAATAATGAACACAAACATACCATTATTTAAGAAGACGTTTAATTCAAGAATGCAAAATTGTGTTAAATAAACATTTCTTATGATAAAAAGAATATGAAACGCGCACAGGGAGGCATCGTGGTCAGGTTGTATCATCAACACATGTTCAACAATTGTCTTTATTGTGGAAACGTTTCGCCACCTGTGGATTTGTCCAAGGTGACACTGCCTGCGATTGCTTCACCTCACCTGTCTCGCTTGTGCTGAGGGACTGATTACCTCAAACTCCTTCTGATTTTCACTATTCTTTTGTGTATTTAACTGATGAAGCCAATGTATGATTAATTTCTCCACAGTAAAGATACCTAAGTGTTGCACAGGTGTTTAATTTAGCAACTTGTCGGTCCTCTGAACCATTTATCTGCATGAATCATCGACCTCCACTCACTGTTGGATTTGCTGGTCAAGCCTCCACGGATTGTTGGGTTTGTTGGTTGGGTTAGCTGATCAAGACTCCACGGATTGTTGGGTTAGCTGATAAAGCCTCCAGAGATTGCTGGATTAGCTGATCAAGACTCCAGTGATTGTTGTGTTAGCTGATCCAGCCTCCACGGATTGTTGGGTTAACAGATAAAGCCTCCACAGATTGTTGGGTTAGCTGATCCAGCCTCCGCGGATTGTTGGGTTAGCTGATAAAACCTCTCTAAGGTGGATCTTACGTTGTTTATATCGTAATTTGTTTGTGTACTTATATTAATGCTCTGGTTATTTACATTTGGGAACGTAAGTTTTCAATAATACATCTATGCAGCAACACAAATTCTATATTTAGATTCTTGAGAAGGATAGAACATGACTTCAGCTGCTACAGGAGGGTGGACACTTCAGCTGCTACAGGAGGGTGGGCAGCTTGTATCATCGCTGCACAAGTAAGCTTTTAATGAGCTGTTCATACGTTTCATTATCTCTCAATAAATGGTTTATTTTCCTTAAATATTTAGTTTTGTTCAAAATAACAACTACCTTATATTTATTGCCCCTTCAGAGGTGCAGAGTCTGATCATTATTGAGCTCTTTGTAAGCTTTTGTGAATCTTAATTGGCAGTTGGAGCGCACCGGCTGGGGTAAACTTCCGTATACCATACCTTTGCATATATTAAATGTATCACGGGTCAAGTCACCGTGTTTTCCAGTATGCCAAACGATTTTGCTAAGTTTACGTAATTAGCATCATTAGTTGAGAGCGCAAAGCTTAATCCAAACCCTAGAGCTGCCTGTTGATCACTGCTTAATTCCTTGCTAGACAGGTTCATAACAAACTCCGGATTCGCATGTGTGGTCCAACCACTCTGTGCTATGAGATTATTTAACTTCTTAGTATTATTGCGTTCGGTGTTCTGTCTGACTAATCTTAGTTCCCTATAAATATAATCAAGCCAGTAGTCATGTCAGCCTGGGAGAATCTTATTAAAGAATATCGTCTTGGTTCTCCTCATTTCAATGAAAGGCATCTTCTTTTCATGTCTTACTAGGCCAATATTTTTAATGAGCACTAACCTGTGTAGTTGATGGAACGGTGTAATAGCTAGCCTGGCCAACCTGTTCTTCAGTAGGGATTTCGGTAGGACCTGTTCACTTAGGCATTTATTCAGTTGCTGCCTTGCAACATTGCATAGCTCCTGATGACGCACTGAGAAGTGTGAAAGAACTTGAGCTAAAGATTTCCACCCCCCGTGGCTTGTCTTGCATATATACGTATATATGTCTTGCCGAATAAGTAAAACTTGCGAATTTGGCTTTAACAACGCACTTCTTGCCGAAAAGGACAAGCGAAAATTTGTGTATGAAATAATTTCGCAAAAATCATTCTGAATCTAACGAAAAAAAAAAATATTTCATTGTGTTTGTTAATTATTAAATTATTGTTAGCTTATATAAAATATGTTTAGTTGGATTAGGATAAATTAAATTGCACTTGTTATAATAAGGTTAGATAAGTTTCCTAAGGTCCTTTTGATACAAAATCATTAATTTTTATATTAACATAAATTTAAAAATATATCTCTAAATGAATAAGAGAAATTTTTAGAAAGGACTTAATTTTAAATGAGTTCTTCCTAATTGACCAGTTTTACCTATTCAGCACGACATATATATATATATATATATATATATATACTGTGTACACAGCAGTGTTACACAGTGATCTACCTTCACTGCTCGTACACTGCTGTGTACAGTGTTACACAGTAATCTACCTTCACTGCTCGTACACTGCTGTGTACAGTGTTACACAGTAATCTACCTTCACTGCTCGTACACTGCTGTGTACAGTGTTACACAGTAATCTACCTTCACTGCTCGTACTCGTACACTGCTGTGTACAGTGTTACATATATATATATATATATATATATATATATATATATATATATATATATATATATATATATATATAAGCTAGCCTGGCCAACCTGTTTTTCAGTAGGGATTTCGGTGAGACGGGATTTACTTCAAAAATTTCCCGATGCGATAGACGGCCAGTGCAGTTGTTATTTGTTTAAAAACAACTTCTTCTTGGATACATTAGTATATATATATATATATATATATATATATATATATATATATATATATATATATATATATATATATATATATATATATATATATATATATATATATATATATATATAAAACCTTGTAATAACAAGCGCAAGTTAATTTAGCCTAATCCAACTAATATATTTTAGATACGTTTACACACACACACACACACACACACACACACACACACACACACACACACACACACACACACACACACACACACACACACACACACATATATATATATATATATATATATATATATATATATATATATATATATATATATATATATATATATATATATATATATATATTTTAATGAATTGGGCCTATTTTTTGCTGTTTTTATTGCTATTTATTCCCTCTCTATTGTTTATTTAAAGGGAAAAAAAGGGGGGAAACTCCCTGTGGGAAAACCGTTTGGGCGGCCCCCTTTGATATCTCCCCATTTATGCAAACTCTCTGCTGCCTTTTGTCAACCATCCTCACCCATGAAAATTCTCCTCCACCTGTGCCCTTAAGTTTTTTAATAGCCCCTGATGTGTAACTCTATCGAAAGCCTTATAAATCCCTATACAAAATATTCAATACCATGATTCTTTTCCCAAAACCTTATGAAGAATGTTATTAAATTCAAAAGGAACCCCCTTTTAAAATTTTCTGAAATTCCATCAATTTATGTTTTAAGATGGCAGAATT
>WNWK01024781.1:0-29291 GCA_009830355.1 Cherax destructor
AGTTGTAGATGCGTGGAACAATTTCCGAGTACTGTGATAGAGGCTAGGACCTTGGGTGGCTTTAAAAGAGATTGGACAAATATATGAGTGGGAGGGGCTGGGTTTGATTTGTGTCGTGAGTACGGGAATAAATTTTTAGGTAGTGGTGGTTTTGATAAGGACCTGCCTTGTATGGGCCAGTAGGCCTTCTGCAGTGTTCCTCCATTCTTATGTTCTTATGTTCTAACTCCGGCTAGTTTGTGTAGTGCACTGCCTATACCTGATGTGATTGGTCTAAGAGGAATATTATGCTTATGAGTCTTGGGTAAGCCATACATGTGTGCTGGTTTAGTGTTGCTGGGTATCAAGTACAGAAGTTTCTTTCCTTCACTTCTGTTGCATATACTTCTTGAAATAAATCCTAGTAATCTGTTAGCCTTATTGCGCACACTTAGGCACTGTTGTCTTGGCTTTAGATTCCTGCTTACCATGACTCCCAAGTCTTTTTCACATTCTGTATGATCAAGCTCAACTTCACCTAGTTTATAAATTCGAGGGATATTTTCATTACCAACGACTAGCACCTTACACTTGTCCACATTGAACTTCATCTGCCACTTTTCAGACCAAGACATTAATTTGTCCAAATCCTCCTGGAGTTCATTGGTATCCTCTTCAGAATGAATTATACGGCCTATTTTGTATCATCAGCAAATTTACTCATGTCACTTGCAATTCCTTCATCAAGGTCATTTATGTAAATTATGAACAACAATGGGCCCAAAACTGATCCTTGTGGAACGCCACTAGTGACTAATCCCCATTCAGATTTGACCCCATTAATGGAAACTCTCTGCTTTCTATTGGTAAGCCATGCCTCTATCCATGCTAGAACTTTACCTCCTATACCATGAGCTGCCACCTTTCTTAAGAGTCTCTTGAGGTACTCTATCGAAGGCCTACTGAAATCCAAGTAAACTATATCATGGAAATAAAATACCGACACAATGGAAAATAAACACATAACGAGATAATGTGATCCTTATTGACAACGTTACGCCACTGCGTGGGCGAAACGTTGTCAATAAAGGATCACATTAAACTGCTTATGTATCTAAACTATATCATATTCTTTATCACTGTCTACTGCCTCAAATGTTTTATTGAAAAACGTCAGTAAATTTGTCAGGCAGGAACGACCTCTCGTAAACCCATGCTGAGATTCATTAATCAAATTATGTGAATGAATGGTTCAGAGAACCGACGAGTTGGTAAATTAGACACATTGCATATGTGTCTAATTTACCAACTCGTCGGTTTCTGAACCATTCATTCACATCCTGTCTGACACTGCAACATCTTGGTATCTTAATACAGGGATTTCTTCGCTTGCCTATTCCTTGGGCACGACCTACTTCCACATTGAACAAATGTGACACCTCCTACTACTGCTGCACCCTCCTGTCTACAGTATATAAGGTTCCTCTGCTCATATGCTGTTATTCTATTCAAGATTGATGGACTGACAACATCGTCTGAAGTTTGAGGGCCTGACAACCTCACCTCCTCCTGTTCTTCACGATTCTCCTTTGTATGGACTGATGAAGCCACTGTGTGGCGAAACGTTTCCTCAATAAAGATACCCAAGTGAATCAAATTATGGTCTTCAAGGTGACTTCGATAATATCAGCTATAATTGATTCTAATAATTTGCCTACTATAGACGTGAGGCTTATTGGACGGTAATTTGATGGAATGGACTTATCCCTGATTTGAATATAGGAACTACATTAGCTATCTTCCACATCTCTGGCACAACACCAGTTAGGATGGACGTATTAAACACATTCGTTAATGGCTGACTAAGTTCCATTTTGCATTCTTTAAGAAAAACAACTCGTCGGGTCCCGGGGACTTATTTTGCTTCAGTTTATCTATCTGTTTGATAACCATGTCCCTCGTGACAGTAATATTAGATAATTTGAATTCTTCAGGAACTGAATAATTGTTCATTTCTGGAATCTCATTTACATCTTCTTGTGTAAAGACTGACAAAAAATAGTCATTAAATAGTTGTATTTGGCTTTTGGGAGCATCAGAAGCACTACTGTCAACCTTTCTAATGTTCTTATTAATAAGGGTATCCTTGTTGGCCAGAACCAAATGAAGCATGTTGTTTCCCCTTGTTGGTTCTTTCAGAAACTGCTTTAAGAACATAAGAAAGAAGGAACACTGCAGCAGGCCTGTTGGCCCATACTAGTCAAGTCCTTCACAATCCATCCCACTAACAGAATATTTGCTCAACCTAATTTTCAATGCTGCCCAAGAAAAAAGCTTTGATAATTCTATTTACTATTTAATTCTGGTAAATTAGACACATATACAACACTTGTGTATTTATTGAGGAAACGTTTCGCCACACATTGGCTTCATTAGTCCATGGAAATAAATGGTATAAAATACCGACACAATGGAAAAATAAACACATAAGCAGTATAATGTGATCCTTTATTGACAACTTTCGCCCATGCAGTGGGCTATCAGTCAAACAGATCTACCTGGAAAATGAGCAACATGGAGAATATATAGGGTACAGTCAGGTGGAGAATGCTGGGTCAGGTGGAGAAAGCTGCATGTGAGTCTTAAAGTAGTGTGATAGTTAAAAACATTGTGTGACTTAAAGGACCTGCAGTTGTACCATTCTTGAGTTCTAGGTGGGATAGCGTTGAAGAAGTTTCTTGGCAATAGGTTCAGCTATGTTGTAGAAGCCGTTGTTATTATTTCATTAGTCCATGGAAAATATACACATAAGCAGTATAATGTGATCCTTTATTGACAACGTTTCGCCCACGCAGTGCTTTATCGAGTCACAGACAGATCTACCGGCTTCTACAACTAGCTGAACCTATTGCCAAGAAACTTCTTCAACGCTATCCCACCTAGAACTCAAGAATGGTACACTGCAGGTCCTTTAAGTCACACAATGTTTTTAACTATCACCACTTTTATGACTGTCCATCAGCTTTCTCCACCTGACCCAGCATTACCTGTGCCTATTATCTCCATGTTGCCATTCCAGCTGTCTGTGATGATAAAGCCACTGCGTGGGCGAAACGTTGTCAATAAGATCACATTATAATCTTATGTGTTTATTTTTCCATTGTGTCGTAATTTTACCATTTATTTCCTTCATTAGTCCATACAAGGAGAATCAATAAAGATACCCAAGTGTTGCATATGTGGCTAATTTACCAACTCGTCGTTCTCTTAACCATTCATTTACACTATTTAATTCTATATACTATTTTATTCTATTTAATTTATATCCATTCTGTAATAAAGAGACCAGAACTGAGCGGCGTAATCTAGGAGAGCCTTACTAATGATGTATAAAGCTGTAATATATCTCTCCAAGAGAAACCATAATAATGGATTCAAGTTAGATAAGTTTAGATTTAGAAAGGATATAGGAAAGTATTGGTTTGGAAATACGGTAGTTGATGTGTGGAACAGTCTGCCTAGTAGGGTTATTGAAGCTAGGACCTTGGGTAGTTTCAAATTTAGGTTGGATAAATTCATGAGTGAGAGGGGTTGGATTTGAGTGGGACTCACACATGAGTAAATAGAATTATCAAAGCTTATTTCTTGGGTATCATTGAAAATTGGGTTGAGCAAATATTTTGTTAGTGGGACGGATTGTGAAGGACTTGCCTAGTATGGGCCACCAGACCTGCTGCAGTGTTCCTCCTTTCTTATTTTCTTATGTAATATAATTTAGATAAATTTAGATTTAGAATTTTAGTAGGCAAGTACTTGTTTCGAAACAAAGTGTTCGATGAATCTCAGCATGGGTTTACGAGAGGTCGTTCCTGCCTGACAAATTTACTGACGTTTTTCAATAAAACATTTGAGGCAGTAGACAGTGATAAAGAATATGATATAATTTACTTGGATTTCAGTAAGGCCTTCGATAGAGTACCTCACAAGAGACTCTTAAGAAAGGTGGCAGCTCATGGTATAGGAGGTAAAGTTCTAGCATGGATAGAGGCATGGCTTACCAATAGAAAGCAGAGAGTTTCCATTAATGGGGTCAAATCTGAATGGGGATTTGTCACTAGTGGCGTTCCACAAGGATCAGTTTTGGGCCCATTGTTGTCATAATTACATTAATGACCTTGATGAAGGAATTGCAAGTGACATGAGTAAATTTGCTGATGATACAAAAATAGGCCGTATAATTCATTCTGAGGAGGATAACAGTGAACTCCAGGAGGATTTGGATAAATTAATGTCTTGGTCTGAAAAGTGGCAGATGAAGTTCAATGTGGACAAGTGTAAGGTGCTTGTCGTTGGTAATGAAAATATCCCTCGAATTTATAAACTAGGTGAAGTTGAGCTTGATCATACAGAATGTGAAAAAGACTTGGGAGTCATGGTAAGCAGAAATCTAAAGCCAAGACAACAGTGCCTAAGTGTGCGCAATAAGGCTAACAGATTACTAGGATTTATTTCAAGAAGTATAAGCAACAGAAGTCCAAAAGTTATTTACAGCTCATACATCACTAGTGAGACCTCATTTGGATTATGCAGCTCAGTTTTGGTCTCCTTACTACAGGATGGATATAGATTCATTGGAGAACATACAAAGAAGAATGACTAAAATGATTTACAGTATAAGAAATCTCCCGTATGAAGATAGACTTAGAGCGTTGAATCTCCACTCTCTGGAGAGACGTAGAATGAGGGAGATATCATCGAGGTGTACAAGTGGATGATGGGCATAAACAAAGGAGATATTAATAAAATACTGAGGATATCGAACCAAGTAAGAACGAGAAATAACGGATTTAAATTGGATAAATTTAGATTTAGAAAGGACATAGGCAAGTACTGGTTTTCGAACAGAGTTGTAGATGCGTGGAACAATCTTCCGAGTACTGTGATAGAGGCTAGGACCTTGGGTGGCTTTAAAAAGAGATTGGACAAATATATGAGTGGGAGGGGCTGGGTTTGATTTGTGTCGGGAGTACGGGAATAAATTTTAGGTAGTGGTGGTTTTGATAAGGACCTGCCTTGTATGGGCCAGTAGGCCTTCTGCAGTGTTCCTCCATTCTTATGTTCTTATGTTCTTATGTTCTTATGTGACAAATGGTGATCAGTCTATCAATCTTGTCGAAAGTCCTTTCTACAAGATTGATGGACTGAACACATCGACTCCAGGCTGAGGGACTGATTACCTCAAACTTCTCCTCTCCTTACAACTTTCTGCTTTGTATTGGACTGATGACATAAGAAGCCATCTCGATAGGCATAATTTGATTAATGATATTCAACATGGATTCACCGGGGCCGTTCCTGCCTAACTAATTTATTAACTTTTTCAACTGCTTTTGAGGCAGTTGATCATGATAAAGAATTCGATATTGTTTATTTGGATTTTAGTAAGGCTTTTGATAGAGTACCACATCAGAGACCGTTAAAGAAAGTGGCTGCTCACGGCATTGGGGGAAAAGTGTTTTCATTGATCGAGTCATGGCTCACCAATAGGAAGCAATGGGTGTGCATTAATGGGGTTAAATCTGAGTGGGGATCTGTAACAAGTGGCGTTCCACAGGGATCGGTTTTTGGCCCGTTGTTGTTTATAATATATAAATGACCTTGACGAGGAATTACTAGTGATATGAGCAAATTCGCTGATGACACGAAGATAGGTAGGATAATCGATTCATAAGAACATAAGAACATAAGAATGGAGGAACACTGCAGAAGGTCTACTGGCCCATACAAGGCAGGTCCTTATCAAAACCACCACTACCTAAGAATTTACTCCTGTACTCACGACACTAATCAAACCCACCCCTCCCACTCATATATTTGTCCAATCTCTTTTAAAGCCACCCAAGGTCCTAGCCTCTATCACCCTACTCGGAAGATTGTTCCACGCATCTACAACTCTGTTCGAAAACCAGTACTTCCTATGTCCTTTCTAAATCTAAATTTATCCAATTTAAATCCGTTATTTCTGTTCTTACTTGTTCGATATCCTCAGTATTTTATTAATATCTCCTTTGTTTATGCCATCATCCATTGTACACCTCGATGATATCTCCCCTCATTCTACGTCTTTCCAGAGAGTGGAGATTCAATGCTCTAAGTCTATCTTCATACGGGAGATTTCTTATACTGTAAATCATTTTAGTCATTCTTCTTTGTATGTTCTCCAATGAATCTATATCCATCCTGTAGTAGGAGACAAAACTGGCTGCATAATCCAAATGAGGTCTCACTAGTGATGTATAGAGCTGTAAAATAACTTTTGGACTTCTGTTGCTTATACTTCTTGAAATAAATCCTAGTAATCTGTTAGCCTTATTGCGCACACTTAGGCACTGTTGTCTTGGCTTTAGATTTCAGACGTAGATGTCACGGAACTTCAGGAGGATTTAGACAAACTCAATTCCTGGTCAGAAAAATGGCAGATGCAGTTCAATATAGATAAATGCAAAGTTCTAAAGCTCGGAATGTTCATAGCCCTAGCACCTACCAGCTTAATAATGTTGAACTCAGCCGTACAGAATGCGAAAAGGATTTGGGGGTTATGGTAAGCAGCAACCTCAAATCAAGTCAGCAATGCCTAAGCGTAAGAAATAAAGCAAATAGATTACTGGGATTTATATCAAGAAGTGTAAGCAACAGAAGTCCAGCGGTTATATTACAGCTTTATACATCATTAGTAAGGCCTCACCTAGATTATGCAGCTCAGTTCTGGTCTCCATTTTACAGAATGGATATAAATTCGTTAGAAAACATTCAGCGACGAATGACAAGTTAATTCATAGCATTAGAAATCTTCCGTATGAAGAAAGATTGAAGACCCTTAAATTACATTCACTTGTAAGACGAAGAATGAGGGGAGACATGATCGAGGTATATAAGTGGAAGATGGGTATTAATAAGGGGGATATAAATAAGGTCTTGAGAATATCTCTCCAAGAGAGAACCCGCAATAATGGATTCAAATTGGATAAGTTTAGATTTAGAAAGGATATAGGAAAATATTGGTTTGGAAATAGGGTAGTTGATGAGTGGAACAGTCTACCTAGTAGGGTCATTGAAGCTAGGACCTTGGGTAGTTTCAAATTTAGGTTGGATAAATACATGAGTGAGAGGGGTTGGATTTGAGTGGGACTCGCACTTGAGTTAATAGAATCTTCAAAGCTTATTTCTTGGGTAGAATTGAAAATTAGGTTGGGTAATTATTCTGTTAGTGGGATGGATTGTGAAGGACCTGCCTAGTATGGGCCAACAGGCCTGCTGCAGTGTTCCTCCTTTCTTATGTTTTTATGTTCTGTGTGGGGAAACGTTTCTTCAATAAAGATTTCCAAATACTACTTGTCTTAATCTCCAAAGTTGTCGATGCTTGGAACAATTTTCTGAATAGGGTGATAGAGGCTAATACCTTGGGTAGCTTTAAAGAGATTTGACAAATATTTAAGTAAAAAGGCTGAATTTCATTAGTATCTGAAGTACTGAAGCTAATTCTTGGCAAGGTTCTTATGTTAAGTGGGTGGGTGGGAATGGTTGGTTTTGAGGACCTGCCTTGTATGGGTCATGATTGATTTAGAGTGAGACCTGCCTAGTTTGGGTAAGTAGGCTTGCTGCAGTGCTTCTCCAGTCTTATGTTCTTAACACCTGACCTATCCTCCCACATCAGTGGTGGACCTGACTTAACTCAGTGGTGGACCTGACTTAACTCAGTGGTGGACCTGACTTAACTCAGTGGTGGACCTGACTTAACTCAGTGGTGGACCTGACTTAACTCAGTGAAGACGTGTCTTGTGTGCTCTCTGTCAATCTGAAGAAGATGTCCTCTCTTGAGCTACTCTACCAGCAGCTGAAGGAAGAACTGAGGGTAGCTAAGCTTGAGATACAGCGACTGACTGAGGAAAACAAGAGGATTCTAGTAATCCTCCTGTTGAGAATCCTCAAGCCAGGAAAGGAACCTGGACAGTGGCTAAAACGCATGGGACAAAGTTAAGGCTCAAGAGGACGGGTGGAGAGGTAGAAACAACGAAGACCCAGGAGAATGTTGTGGAAACATCGAACCCATTCTCCGTGCTACCCGATGAATGTGAGTCGACTTCTGGGAGCGTCACGACGAAAGACACAAGGAAGGTAAAAACATTGTTGTTGTTGGGGACAGTCAGGTTAGGTACATGGATAGGGCTTTCTGTTTGATTGATAGGAGTAGGAGACAGAGGGTTTGCTTTCCTGGGGCTGGGATGGAGGATATTGTTAGCCGTCTGGACGACATCATGAGAGGTAATGGGAGCAATCCTATTATCTGTCTCAGTGCTGGAGGCAACGATGTTGGCAGACGTAGGAGTGAGGAAATAAATGGTATAAAATACCGACACAATGGAAAAATAAACACATAAGCAGTATAATGTGATCCTTTATTGACAACGTTTCGCCCACGCAGTGGGCTTTATCGAGTCACAGACAGATCTACCTGGAAAATGAGCAACATAGAGATATTTTAGGGTACAGTCAGGTGGAGAATGCTGGGTCAGATGGAGAAAGCTGCATGTGAGTCTTAAAAGTAGTGTGAAAACATAGTGTGACTTAAAGGACCTGCAGTGTACCATTCTTGAGTTCTAGGTGGGATAGCGTTGAAGAAGTTTCTTGGCAATAGGTTCAGCTATGTTGTAGAAGCCGTTGTTCTGGTTAAAGTTGTTGGACATACAGATGAGTGATGATTCTAGGATTCTTCGGTATTGCGTGTTGTCTTCTCTGGCGATGAGTCTTGCGTTTCTGTAGTTGATTAAATGGTTGTGTAAATTTCGGTGTTGAACACAGGCATTTCTTGAGTCGTCAGATCTGCCTGCGTACTGGTGTTCTGAAATGCGTGTTTGTAGGTCTCTGGATGTTTCGCCAACGTATAATTTGCTGCAGCCATTACAAGGGATTGTGTATACCCCTGCCGTGGATTGAAGCTTTTCCTGTCTGTTACTGGTAATGTCCTTAATGGTGGTGGATGTGGAGGTGGATACTCGAATGAGGTCTTAGAAAAATGTTGGAAACTTGTTTGGAAATGGAGTTGGTGGGAAGAACTATGTATCTCTTCTCAGCAGTGTCTTCTCTGGGTGTGTTGAAGATGTTTAATGCCCGTCGTCTGCAGTCTCTAATGAAGTGACGAGGATAGTGAAGTTTGGAAAAAACTTGTTCAATGAGGAGCATTCTTCTTCAAGGAACTCACTGCTGCAGATTCTGAGTGCGCGCAGGAAAAAGCCTATAATTACACCACGTTTAATTTTGGTGTCGTGGTGAGAGTAGAAGTGGAGAAGATCGTGTTGATTGGTAGGTTTTCGATAGACTTTAAAACGAAGTTCATGGTCAGCTTTGCAGAGAAGAACATCAAGGAAAGGAAGAGTGTTGTCGACTTCTTCTTCTAGTGTAAACTGGATTGATGGCTCAACCTGGTTGAGTTCGTGTTGGAGAGCTTGAACGTTGAAGCGTCTGGGAGTTATGATGAGAATGTCGTCAACATAACGAAGCCAGGTGACAGACACTGCTGAGAAGAGATACATAGTCCTTCCCACCAACTCCATTTCCAAACAAGTTTCCAACATTTTTCTAAGACCTCATTCCGAGTATCCACCTCCATCCACCACCATTAGGACATTACCAGTAACAGACAGGAAAAGCTTCAATCCACGGCAGGTATACACAATCCCTTGTAATGGCTGCAGCAAATTATACGTTGGCGAAACATCCAGAGACCTACAAACATGCATTTCAGAACACCAGTACGCAGGCAGATCTGACGACTCAAGAAATGCCTGTGTTCAACACCGAAATTTACACAACCATTTAATCAACTACAGAAACGCAAGACTCATCGCCAGAGAAGACAACACGCAATACCGAAGAATCCTAGAATCATCACTCATCTGTATGTCCAACAACTTTAACCAGAACAACGGCTTCTACAACATAGCTGAACCTATTGCCAAGAAACTTCTTCAACGCTATCCCACCTAGAACTCAAGAATGGTACACTGCAGGTCCTTTAAGTCACACTATGTTTTCACACTACTTTTAAGACTCACATGCAGCTTTCTCCATCTGACCCAGCATTCTCCACCTGACTGTACCCTATATATATCTCTATGTTGCTCATTTTCCAGGTAGATCTGTCTGTGACTCGATAAAGCCCACTGCGTGGGCGAAACGTTGTCAATAAAGGATCACATTATACTGCTTATGTGTTTATTTTTCCCTTCCGTAGGAGTGAGGACCTGACTAGCAGGTTTAGGTCAGCAATAGACATAATTAGGAAGAAGGGTGGGAACCCTGTCATATGTGGTATTTTGCCAAGGAGAGGAGTTGGAAATGAATGGCTGTCCAGGGCAATTGGTGTCAATTGCTGGCTGGACAAATACTGTAAGGAAAATTCAGTAACATTCATTGACAACTGGGACCTCTTCTATGGCAGAAATGACATGTATGCCAGGGATGGGGTTCACTTATCCAGGTCTGGGGTGGGGGCACTGGCAACTGCAGTGGAGGGAGCTGTTAGGGCTTTAAACTAGAAATAGTTAGTGGTATGGGTTTTGGGGGGAAAACAGAGAAGTCCCAGTGTAGTAATATTATAAGTTGTAGGAGAACTAGTAATAGGCAGAATAAGGTGGATAGTGGAAAGCTAGTGACACTAGATGACAAGGACAGTAATAGGTATAGTGGAAAACAGAGATGAGCAGGAAGGGTAAAGAGAAAGGAGGGTCTCTAAATATATATTACACCAATAGTCGTAGTGCTAGGAATAAGATGGACGAGTTGAGATTAGTTGCAAGTACGGGTAATATTGATGTTTTTGCAATAACTGAGACCTGGTTTAATATGAAAAATCGGGACTTGCCTGCCGAATGTCACATTCAGGGTTTTAAATTGTTCCAAGTAGACAGAAGTATCGGGAAAGGGGTGGGGTGGCACTCTATGTCCGTGATCATTTAAATTGTTGCATAAAAACGGGTATAAAGTCTGAATTAACACATACAGAGTCTGTCTGGATAGAATTTTCAGAGGGGTGTGAAAAATTGATTTTAGGCGTGATTTACCGTCCTCCAAACTTAGATAGGAACAAGGGAGACTACTTTGGGAGGAAATTGTTAAGGCCACAAGACACGATAACGTAGTAATTCTAGGGGACTTTAACTTTAGTCAGATTGATTGGAATTTCATGACAGGGAATTTAGAATCTAACGACTTTTAGAAGTAGTTCAGGATTGCTTTTTGAAGCAGTTTGTAACAGAACCTACAAGGGAAATAACCTACTTGACTTGGTTCTGGCAAGCAAGGAAACCCTTGTTAATAATTTAGAAATTACAGAGGAACTCGGCTCAAGCGACCACAAGTCAATTACCTTTAGCATTGAATGGATGTATGATAGTAGGGATAATTCAGTAATGGTCCCAGATTTTCGCTTAGCAGATTATAATGGACTTAGAGAACACTTATCAACTGTGGACTGGGGTGAAGAAGAGAGGTATCAATATGACAGTTTTCTTAACACTATACAGGCTGCCCAAAGAACATTTATCCGTATAAAGAAATTAGATCAAGTAGAAATGACCCAAAATGGATGAATAATAGGCTCAAATATCTTTTAGGGCAGAAGAAAGGAATTTATAGGCGCATAAAAGAGGTGAGGGTCATCTTATAAATCAGTATACTGACATTAAGAGGGACGTTAAAAGGGAATAAGAAAATCTAAACGGGACTATGAAATTAAAGTTGCTAGGGATTCAAAAACTAACCCAAAAGTTTTTTCCAGGTTTATAGAACAAAAGTTAGGGATAAGATAGGTCCCCTTAAAAATAACTTTGGGCATCTTACTGACAAGGAGAATGATATGTGCTCTATTTTTAATAATTATTTTCTCTCGGTTTTCACACAGGAAGACATTAATAATATCCCAGTAATTAATTTTTACAGAGGCCCAGAAGAAGATAAATTATGTAATATCACAGTCACTAGCGAAATGATTATGAAACAGCTGGACCGACTGAAACAAAATAAATCGCCGGGTCCTGATGAGCTTTTGCAAGGGTTCTTAAGGAATGCAAAATGGAACTCTGTGAACCAATATCTAACATTTTTAATTTATCTCTTCAAACAGGTGTAGTGTCTGATATGTGGAAGATGGCTAATGTAATTCCTATTTTTAAAGCAGGGGACAAGTCACTACCGTCAAACTACCGCCCAATAAGCCTGACCTCAATTGTAGGCAAATTACTAGAGTCAATTATAGCTGATATTATTAGAAGCCATCTAGATAACCATAATTTGATTAATGATACCCAGCATGGATTCACGAGGGCCGTTCCTGCCTATCTAATTTATTAACCTTCTTCAGTAAAGCTTTTGAGGCTGTTGTTCACGATAAAGAATTCGATATTGTTTATTTAGACTTTAGTAAGGCTTTTGATAGAGTACCGCACCAGAGACTGTTAAAGAAAGTGGCAGCTCATGGCATTGGGGAAAAGTGCTGTCATGGATCGAGTCATGGCTCACCAATAGGAAGCAGAGAGTGTGCATAAATGGGGTTAAATCCGAATGGGGACTTGTAACAAGTGGTGTTCCACAGGGATCAGTCTTAGGCCCATTGTTATTTATAATATATATCAATGACCTTGATGAGGGAATTACTAGTGATATGAGCAAATTCGCCGACGACACGAAGATAGGTAGGATAATTGATTCAAACATAGATGTCATAGAACTTCAGGAAGATTTAGACAAACTTAATTCGTGGTCAGAAAAGTGGCAGATGCAGTTCAATGTAGATAAATGCAAGGTTCTGAAGCTCGGGAGTGTCCATAACCCAAGCACTTATAAGTTAAATAACGTAGAACTTAGCCATACAGATTGCGAGAAGGACTTGGGGGTGATGGTAAGCAGCAACCTTAAACCAAGACAGCAATGCCTAAGCGTACGTAATAAGGCAAATAGATTACTGGGATTTATATCAAGAAGTGTTAGCAACAGAAGTCCAGAGGTTATATTACAGCTTTATACATCATTAGTAAGGCCTCACCTAGATTACGCAGCTCAGTTCTGGTCTCCATATTACAGAATGGACATAAATTCGTTAGAAAACATTCAGCGTAGAATGACTAAATTAATACATAGAACATAAGAACATAAGAAAGGAGGAACACTGCAGCAGGCCTGTTGGCCCATACTAGGCAAGTCCTTCACATTCCATCCCACCAACAGAACACTTGTTCAACCCAACTTTCAATGCTACCCAAGAAATAAGATTTGATAATTTTATTTACTCATGTGCAATTCCCACTCAAATCCAACCCCTCTCACTCATGAATTTATCCAACCTAAATTTGAAACTACCCAAGGTCCTAGCTTCAATGACCCTACTAGGTAGACTGTTCCACTCATCAACTACCCTATTTCCAAACCAATACTTTCCTATATCCTTTCTAAATCTAAACTTATCTAACTTGAATCCATTATTGCGGGTTCTCTCTTGGAGAGATACCCTCAAGACCTTATTTATATCCCCTTTGTTAATACCCATTTTCCACTTGTATACCTCGATCATGTCTCCCCTCATTCTACGTCTTACAAGTGAATGTAATTTAAGGGTCTTCAATCTTTCTTCGTAAGTAAGATTTCTAATGCTATGTATTAATTTAGTCATTCTACGCTGAATGTTTTCTAACAAATTTATGTCCATTCTGTAATATGGAGACCAGAACTGAGCTGCGTAATCTAGGTGAGGCCTTACTAATGATGTATAAAGCTGTAATATAACCTCTGGACTTCTGTTGCTAACACTTCTTGATATAAATCCCAGTAATCTATTTGCCTTATTACGTACGCTTAGGCATTGCTGTCTTGGTTTAAGGATGCTGCTTACCATCACCCCAAGTCCTTCTCGCAATCTGTATGGCTAAGTTCTACGTTATTTAACTTATAAGTGCTTGGGTTATGGACACTCCCGAGCTTTAGAACTTTGCATTTATCTACATTGAACTGCATCTGCCATTTTTCTGACCAGGAATTGAGTTTGTCTAAATCCTCCTGTAGTTCACTGACATCTACGTCTGAATCGATTATCCTACCTATCTTCGTGTCATCAGCGAATTTGCTCATATCACTAGAAATTCCCTCGTCAAGGTCATTTATATATTATAAACAACAACGGGCCCAAAACCGATCCCTGTGGAACGCCACTTGTTACAGATCCCCACTCAGATTTAACCCCATTAATGCACACCCTCTGCTTCCTATTGGTGAGCCATGACTCGATCCATGAAAACACTTTTCCCCCAATGCCATGAGCAGCCACTTTCTTTAACAGTCTCTGATGTGGTACTCTATCAAAAGCCTTACTAAAATCCAAATAAACAATATCGAATTCTTTATCATGATCAACTGCCTCAAAAGCCTTACTGAAAAAGTTAATAAATTAGTTAGGCAGGAACGGCCCCTGGTGAATCCATGTTGAGTATCATTAATCAAATTATGCCTATCGAGATGGCTTCTTATGTTATCAGCTATAATCGACTCTAATAATTTGCCTACAATTGATGTTAGACTTATTGGGCGGTAATTTGATGGTAACGACTTGTCCCCTGCTTTAAAAATAGGAATTACATTAGCCATCTTCCATGTATCAGACACTACACCTGTTTGAAGAGATAGGTTAAAAATGTTAGTTAAGGGTTCACAGAGTTCAATTTTGCATTCCTTAAGAACCCTTGAAAAAAGCTCATCAGGGCCTGGCGATTTATTTTGCTTCAAACGGTCTATCTGTTTGATAACTATTTCGCATTAGAAATCTTCCTTACGAAGAAAGATTGAAGACCCTAAAATTACATTCACTTGTAAGACGTAGAATGAGGGGAGACATGATCGAGGTATACAAGTGGAAAATGGGTATTAACAAAGGGGATATAAATAAGGTCTTGAGGATATCTCTCCAAGAGAGAACCCGCAATAATGGATTCAAGTTAGATAAGTTTAGATTTAGAAAGGATATAGGAAAGTATTGGTTTGGAAATAGGGTAGTTGATGAGTGGAACAGTCTGCCTAGTAGGGTTATTGAAGCTAGGACCTTGGGTAGTTTCAAATTTAGGTTGGATAAATTCATGAGTGAGAGGGGTTGGATTTGAGTGGGACTCGCGCATGAGTGGGTAGAATTGTCAAAGCTTATTTCTTGGGTAGCTTTGAAAATTGGGTTGAGCAAATATTCTGTTAGTGGGATGGATTGTGAAGGACCTGCCTAGTATGGGCCAACAGGCCTGCTGCAGTGTTCCTCCTTTCTTATGTTCTTATGTTCTTATCCCCTTGACCTGACCTCGCATCTTATGAAATGCCTTGAACTCCATAACATTCTTAAATTGGTAATCAGCAGACGTGAGCTCCACTATTGCATAATGGAAGACTTTTGTCCTACAGATTTTTGGGATTCCACGGTAGTTACATCCACGCCCCGATCGTCCAACTATCAAGAACCAATGGTTAAGTCACAACAAGCTGAACCACATAACTATGACGAAGAACCAATCACAAGTAAAGAAAATCGAGAATCAGTGGAACAGGAGCCAAACATCAAGATCCATAATCAGTTCCCATTTACTGTTTATTACCAAAAACCAGTGGCCGAGTACCACTACCAAGAACCAGTAGTCAAGTCCCACTACCAGATAACATTGGTCGAGTCCCACTACCAGGAACCATTGGTCGAGTCCCACTACCAGGATCCAGTGGTCCAGTCTCACTACCGGGATCCACTGGTCCTGTCTCACTACCAGGATCCAATGGTCCAATTTCCCTACAAGGAACCAATGATTCAGTCCACCTACCAGAAACCAGCAGTCCAGTTCACCTACCAGGAACCAGCGGTCCAGTCCACCTACCAGGAACCAGCAGTTTAGTCCACCTACCAGAAACCAGCGTTCCAGTCCACCTACCAGAAACCAGTGTTCCAGTCCACCTACCAGAAACCAGCGTTCCAGTCCACCTACAAGGAACCAAAACTACAGTCCAGCTACCTGAAACCAGTGGTGGAATCCCATTACCGGGACCCAAAGGTCCAGTCTGAATACCAGGAACACGAGGTCCATCTAGAATACCAGGAACTCGAAGAAAAACCAGTCACGTGTAATGAAAATGGGAACTCAGTGAAACAGGTACCAAGGTTCAGAAACCCTAACGAGAAAGTATTTCTTGACAATTTGGCATGTGTGTCACTGGGAGTTCAGTACAGTTCTGCAGCTTCTTCCACCACCACCACGAACGAAGTTTCTGCTGAATGGGGACCAGCAACCCGGCGCAATGGTCGAAGTACAAACAAGACTCGGCAATGCCCTCGCTGCTTCAAGATTTGCTCAACAAAGGCTAGTCTTAAGCGACACATTAAATGTCACGATTTCGACTCGGTCTGCCATCCTCAGGTGAGTTTTATGAATGTTGATTCCATGTAGACATAACCTACTAGTAGTTTCGAAAGTTTTATTTATTTATTCTTTGGCTGTATCGGCTGTCCTATCTAGATTTATGATAACCTTCACAAACCTTATAGCACTGAGAAGTTCGTTCTTTTCTGTAAATTTTATAATCTCTCTCGATGTCGGAATAAACAGTAAAATAATAGAAAGTAGTGAATGTTCCATTTGGCCTATTGCACTATGTCATTTTAACTCTTATTTTTATTTTCATTTTCTTTTAGAAGAGAGATGCAGAATGGGTCGTGATTGGAACTGGTTTGAAGATTACTCTGAAAAAAATTAGGAGTTCCTGATGAGTGAACTCCGTATTAACATTCTCGTCTATATAAGGAGTTCAGCAAGTCTACAGTGTTCCTGAATCCCTTCTAAGTTCCAGATGAATCTGCGAGTAATCAAGATATAGACGCATATGCTTCGATTTTCAAGAATATTATATGTAACTTCGAGTTGTTGAAATAATGCAGTATAAAAGACGCCGATGACACAGTAATGGCAGCATTGCTTTAGGATTTACACTAACCATATTTGCAAATGACAGTGTGAAAGTACGTCCGTTGTTTACTTGGGCGTCTGTCCAGTGTTAAATATTCTTCTGTGTTAATAAATATTTGCTGTATTATATTATTTTTTTTTTAAATAAATATTGAAAGCCTTATTTCGTTTGTTTAAGAATTTTTATCTTTTATGCTAAAAGTCGACATCTTGATTCAGCAGTGAATTGCTAAACATGTGGATACCAATGATCTCCCACCAAAATAGTAAGTATAGAAGTTGATAGACATTAATTATTATAGATACCAGACACATTACGAAATATTCCTCAATGTACGATGCGGTATTATGCAGGAACGAAAAACAAAAAATACCACAGAGTTTATGGTGAAATTTGTTACATTTGATACATTTGGAAGTAAAACACTTGAATGCAGCTTGCTTATATGTAATCATTAGCAGCGGCGCATGTGTATTCATGAATACTACAGTTATAAAATATTTACCATAATCAAAGTTTTTTTTTTTTAAATTGCTGGTAATATATATGCGTGTCCAAATAGTGGTCTCAGCTCATATATACGCTTGCCCAGATGAGGTCCAGCTGTAATTTTAAGACAGAGAGCAGTCCACTGCTACTTCTCCAGTATCCATCGCTAGTGTACATGAGGGACACTGGTAGAATTTTATATACAAACAATTAAATGCGTGTTTAGCCGGGATAACTAAGGAATTTCCTGCGTGATGCATTGAAACATTAATGAACACGTGATGAAGTAAAATGAAGCTTAGCTGGTCATCAGGGAGCCAGATTTAAGGAGACACCCCTTTTAAGAGGAAACCCCGATAGCAAGAACTTTTAACACATGAACATCCCTCCAGATGGATCGAAAAACCTGCAGGGGGTAGCCAAGTACCCAAAGTATAATTGGCAGGCGACTTGGGTGGAATGGGATAAAGGTGTTATGTTTTTGTAATGTGTTTATTATCTTTTGTTTGAATTTACAATCTGTGCAGCATCTGACTATATATACGTGTTTATTTTCTAGAGTGTTTTTCTATGAGTGCAACACAAACGTGTATTGTGGCGGAATTTTCCGATGTGGTTGTGTGACGTTGGGCTGTAGACATAGTGTTGTCTACGTCAGTGATAGCCTGATGATAATGTTTTTTTTTTTTTTTTTTTTGAGATGATGTTGTCGTGTAGCTTCTTGTTGGGGGTAAAGTTTTTGTTATGTGTTATAGTGAAACACCTGTTTTTCATGAAAAGAGAAGAAAAAAAAATGTTATGGTTTACGCTTTTTCATGCTCTCTTACTGCATCTTTTAATCAAACTAACTGCAAATTATGTGATCAGGCATATGGTCACTGTCTTGAACACTATGTGCTTAATTGTCCACTTATTGAGGAATACAGAGATAGACAGTATAATATTCTATGTGACATGTCAAGATATCTTATTAATAAAAATAACATACCAGATAAACTAAGCAAATTCCCTAAATTTGCTTGTAACAGATAAGTGAACTGTAGATATAAATCAATATGTACAGTTGTTAAACCTTTTGGAGTCTAGTTCCTAGGCTTTTTGTATATCCATTTGCTCTTGCGCTACCGTCCACAGGATGGATATGGGGTGCACAATAAACTAGCCTCGGTGGCAAAATCAAATCAAAATCAATTACTGTCAGTGCTATTGTGGTTTCGTGGTGGGAAATAAGTAGGGACTTAGCTTTTGAGGGTATGTAAACTAAGGTTTCTTTTTCAGGTGTTTTTGGACAGTGTATGTACGGTTTCATTGTAAGGGTGTTTTGTTTTGTATAGAACCTTAATGGTAGGACAAGGTGTAGGGTTTGTTTAACTTTTTGTATTTTTGTGTGCATTTTGCACGGGTTTTTGTTTGGATATATTGATAGTTATGTTTTTTTTATGTTCTGTTTGTTTGTTTTGTTTTATATGAGCCTTTTACAAGTGAGACCATGGTGTAATAGCACACAAAATGCGTGATAAAGGAATAACAGGAAAAGTTGGTAGATGGATCTATAATTTCCTAACAAGTAGAACACAACAGAGTAAAGTCTGAGGCGGCTACAGTGAAAAGCTCTGTTCCACAAGGCACACTACTCGCTCCCATCCTGTTCCTCATCCTCATATCGGACATAGACAGGGATATAAGCCACAGTGCCGTGTCTTCCTTCGCAGATGACACTCGAATCTTCATGACAATGTCCACCGTTGAAGATATTGCAAGACTCCAAGCAGACATCCACTAAATCTTTAAATGGGCTGCAGAAAACAATATGAAGTTCAATGATGAGAAATTTCAAATTCATATATAGAAAACGTGAGGAAATTAAAATCTCATCGGAGTACAAAACAAATTCCAACCACACAATAGAGCGAGAAACTAATGCCAAAGACCTGGGAGTGATCATGTCAGAGGATCCCACCTTCAAGGACCATAACACCGTAGCAATCGCATCTGTTATAAAAATGACAGGATGGATAATGAGAATCTTCAAAACCAAGGATGACAAGCCCATATTGACACTTTTCAGGTTGCTTGTTCTATCTAGGCTGGAATATTGCTGCATACTAACTGCACCTTTCAAGGCAGGTGAAATTGCTGACCTAGAAAATGTGCAGAGAACCTTCACGGCATGCATAACTGCAATAAACCACCTCAATTACTGGGAACGCTTGAAGTTCCTAACCCTGTACTCCCTAGAACGCAAGCGGGACAGATAATTTATTATATACACGTGGAAAGGAGGGATTAGTACCATCTCTACGAAAGCAAAAGACTCGGCAGGCGATGTAACATCCCCCAGTGAAAAGCAGGGGTGCCACTAGCATGTTGAGAGACAACACAATAAGTATCAGGGGCCCAAGACTGTTCAACTGCCTCCCAGCATATATCAGGGGGATTACCAACAAACCCCTGGCTGTCTTCAAACAGGCACTGGACAGGCACCTAAAGTCGGTACCTGACTAGCCAGGCTTGTTGATCAGGCTCTGATCCAACATCAGGCCTGGTCACAGACCGGGCCGCAGGGGCGTTGACCCCTGGAACTCTCTCCAGGTATAAAGTCTAAAATAATACATACAGAGTCTGTCTGGATAGAATTTTCAAAGGGGTGAGAAAAATTGATTTTAGGCGTGATATACCGTCCTCCAAACTTAGATAGGGAACAAAGTAGATTATTTTAGAAGAAATTGTTAAGGCCACAAGGCACGATAACGTAGTAATTCTAGGGGACTTTAACTTTAGTCAAACTGATTGGAATTTCTTGTCAGGGAATTTAGAAACTAACGACTTTTTAGAAGTAGTTCAGGATTGTTTTTTGAAGCAGTTTGTGACAGACCTACAAGGGGAAATAACCTTCTTGCTTTGGTTCTGGCAAACAAGGAAACCCTTGTTAATAATTTAGAAATTACAGAGAAGCTCGGCACAAGCGACCACAAATCAATTACCTTTAGCATTGAATGGATGTATGATAAGGATAATTCAGTAACGGTCCCAGATTTTTGCTTAGCAGATTACAATGGGCTTAGGGAATGGAAAAATAAACACAAGCAGGGAATACTTACCATATGTGGACTGGGGTAACGAAGACAGCTATCAATATGACAGCTTTCTTAACACTATACAGGCTGCCCAAAGAACATTTATCCCATATAAAGAAATTAGATCAAGTAGAAATGGCCTAAAATGGATGAATAATACCTTTTAGGGCAGAAGAAAGGAATTTATAGGCGCATAAAAAGAGGTGAGGGTCATCTTATGAATCAGTATACTGACATTAAGAGTTACGTTAAAAAGGGGATAAGAAAAGCTAAACGGGACTATGAAATTAAAGTAGCTAGGGATTCAAAAACTAACCCTAAAAGTTTTTTCCAGGTTTATAGAACAAAAGTTAGAGATAAGATAGGTCCCCTTAAAAATAACTCTAGGCATCTTACTGACAAGGAGAATGATATGTGCTCTATTTTTAATAATTATTTTCTCTCGGTTTTCACACAGGAAGACACAAATAATATCCCACTAATTAATTTTTATAGTGACCCTGAAGAAGATAAATTATGTAATATCACAGTCACTAGCGAAATGGTTATGAAACAAGTAGACCGACTGAAACAAAATAAATCGCCGGGTCCTGATGAACTTTTTTCAAGGGTTCTTAAGGAATGCAAAATGGAACTCTGTGAACCATTAACTAACATTTTTAATTTATCTCTTCAAACAGGTGTAGTGTCTGATATGTGGAAGATGGCTAATGTAATTCCTATTTTTAAAGCAGGGGACAAGTCACTACCGTCAAATTACTGCCCAATAAGCCTGACTTCAATTGCAGGCAAATTACTAGAGTCAATTATACCTGATATTATATAATGCCATCTCTTTAACCATAATTTGATTAATGATACTCAGCATGGATTCAGGAGAGGCCGTTGCTGCCTATCTTCGTGTCGTCGGCGAATTTGCTCATATCACTAGCAATTCCTCGTCAAGGTCATTGATATATATGGACGTGTCTAGTGTACTCAGTGAGGACGTGTCTAGTGTACTCTCTGTGAACTGAACCATCTTTGCTCTGTGAAGACTTTTCTACTGTGCTCTCCGTTCTTAGCTACCTGAGATTGGATGATGGCTTCCCTCGACTACGAGCAGCTATATCTCCCACTTATGGCGGAATTAACGGAAGTTAGAAGAGAAATTTAATGTTTGAAGGGTATACGCAAGGATTATCCCCGGAACAATGTCGCCGATGATCAGACCAACGAATGGATGCTAGTCGGATCTGAAGGGACGAAGCTGAAGTTGAAGAAGGTCCAGGAGACTGCTTTGAAAACCAGTAACTCTTTTTCCTTGTTAGCAGACGAATGTGAAGACATCCCTGCGAAAACCATCTCTACAAAGACCGTCGAGAACGTCATGCACACCGCCAGTCGAGGTAAGAACATTGTTTTAGTTGGGGACAGTCAGATTAATTTTATTGGACAGGGAATTTTGTCTTTAGGATAGAAATAGGAGGCAGAGGGTGTGTTATCCTGGGGCTGGGATGAAGGATATTGTTAGCTGTCTGGACGACATCATGAGAGATAATGGGAGCAATACTATTATCTGTCTCATTGCTGGAGGCAACGATGTTGGCAGGCGTAGGAGTGAGGAGCTGATTAGCAGCTATAGGTCAGCAATAGACAGAATTTGGAAGGGTGGGAACCCTGTCATATGTGGTATTTTGCCAAGGAGAGGAGTTGGAAATGAATGGTTGTACAGGGCAATTGGTGTCAATTGCTAGCTGGACATATACTGTAAGGAAAATGCAGTGGTGGACCTGACTTAACTCAGTGAAGACGTGTCTGGTGTACTCTCTGTGGACTGAACCATCTTTGCTCTGTGAAGACTTTTCTACTGTGCTTCCGTTATTAGCTACCTGAGAATGGATGATGGTTTCCCTCGACTACGAGCAGCTATATCTCCAACTTAAGGCGGAATTAACGGAAGCTAGAAGAGAGATTTAACGGATTATCCCCGGAACAATGTCGCTCATGATCAGACCAATGAATGGATGCTAGTCGGATCTGAAGGGACGAAGCTGAAGTTGAAGAAGGTCTAGGAGACTGCTTTGAAAACCAGGAACTCTTTTTCCTTGTTATCAGACGAATGTGAAGAAATCCCAGCGAAAACCATCTCTACAAAGACCGTCGAGAACGTCATGCACACCGCAAGTCGAGGTAAGAACATTCTTTTAGTTGGGGACAGTCAGAATAAGTTTATGGATAGGGAATTTTGTCTTTAGGATAGGAATAGGAGGCAGAGGGTGTGTTATCCTATGGTTGGGATGAAGGATATTGTTAGATGTCTGGACGACATCATGAGAGGTAATGGGAGAAAACCTATTATCTGTCTCAGTGCTGGAGGCAACGATGTTGGCAGTCGTAGGAATGAGGAGCTGATTAGCAGCTATAGGTCAGCAATAGATAGAATTAGGAAGAAGGGTGGGAACCCTGTCATATGTGGTATTTTGCCAAGGAGAGGAGTTGGAAATTAATGGTTGTCCAGGGCAATTGGTGTCAGTTGCTGGCTGGGCAAATACTGTAAGGAAAATGCAGTAACATTCATTGACAACTGGGACCTCTTCTATGGCAGAAATGACTTGTATGCCAGGGATGGGGTTCACTTATCTAGGTCTGGGGTGGGGGCAGTGGCAACTGCAGTGGAGGGACCTGTTAGGGCTTTAAACTAGAAAAAGTTAGTGGTATGGGTTATGGGGGGAAAACAGTGAAGTCCCAGTGTAGTAATGTTATAAATTCTAGGGGAACTAGTGATAGTGATGTCTGGAAAACCTTCCAGCCCCTGCCCCCAACATCTTGCTCCTGGGGGACTTCAACCTAAGGCACCTAAAATGGAGGAATATTGCAAATAATGTGGTAGCAGAGATAACACCAGGAGGCAGCTCAGATGAAAACTCGCACACACACGAGTTTTTAAATCTCTGCACCAAATTCACCTTAAACCAGCAAATAATAGAGCCTTCAAGATTGGAGAATACACTGGACCTCATCTTCACTAACAATGATGATCTGATACGAAATGTCATCATATCAAAAACGATATACTCAGATCACAACATAATAGAGGTCCATACATGCATGAGGGGAGCCCCAGATCGACAAAATGTTATCAGTCGCGAGAGAGCCTTCTCAAATTTCAACTTCAATAACAAAAACATAAGGTGGGACCAAGTAAACCAAATCCTAAATGATATAAACTGGGAAGATAGCCTAAGCATCACGGATCCTAACCTATGTCTTAAACAAATTAACTCTGTGGCACTTGAGGTTTGCTCAAGGCAAATTCCCTTAAGGAAAAGGAGGAGAAGATATAAACTAGAAAGAGAGAGGCGCTCCCTATACAGGCGAAGGCAAAGAATAACAGAGCGGCTACAAGAGGCCAATATATCTGAAATACGTAGGGAGGCACTGGTCAGAGAAATAGCAAGCATCGAATTAAAACTAAAGGAATCTTACAGGAATCAAGAAACGCCAGAAGAACTAAAAGCCATAAATGAAATTGAAAGAAACCAAAAGTATTTCTTTTCTTATGCCAAAACAAAGTCGAGAACAACATCCAGTATTATGCCCCTACTAAAACGAGATGGGTCTTACACAGATGACAGCAAGGTAATGAGTGAGTTACTAAAGTCCCAGTATGACTCAGTTTTTAGTGAGCCGCTAACCAGACTAAAAGTTGAAGACCTAAATGATTTTTTTATGAGAGTGTCACAGAACCTGGTAGACGCAAGCCTATCTGACATTACCCTGATGACACATGACTTTGAAAAGGCGATAAATGACATGCCCATGCACTCCGCTCCAGGCCCCGACTCATGGAACTCAGTGTTCATCAAGAACTGCAAGAAGCCCCTATCACGTGCTTTTAACATCCTATGGAGAGGGAGCATGGACACTGGGGTCGTCCCGCAGTTACTAAAAACAACAGACATAGCCCCATTCCACAAATGGGGCAGTAAAGCAATAGCAAAGAACTACAGACCAATAGCGCTAACGTCCCATATCATAAAAATCTTTGAAAGAGTTCTAAGAAGCAAGATCGCCACTCATCTAGATAACCATCAATTACACAACCCAGGGCAGCATGGGTTTAGAGCAGGCCGCTCCTGTCTGTCCCAACTACTGGACCACTACGACAAGGTCCTGGATGCTCTAGAGGACAAACAGAATGCAGATGTTATATACACAGACTTTGCAAAAGCCTTGATAAGTGTGACCATGGTGTGATAGCACACAAAATGCGTGATAAAGGAATAACAAGAAAAGTTGGTAGATGGATCTATAATTTCCTAACAAGTAGAACACAAAGAGTAGTAGTCAACAGAGTAAAGTCTGAGGCGGCTACGGTGAAAATCTCTGTTCCACAAGGCACAGTACTCGCTCCCATCCTGTTCCTCATCCTTATATCGGACATAGACAGGGATATCAGCCACAGTGCCGTGTCTTCCTTTGCAGATGACACCCGAATCTGCATGACAGTGTCCACCATTGAAGACACTGCAAGACTCCAAGCAGACATAAACCAAATCTTTAAATGGGCTGCAGAAAACAATATTAAGTTCAATGATGAGAAATTTCAATTACTCAGATATGGAAAACGTGAGGAAATTGTTAAGGCCACAATGCACGATAATGTAGTAATACTAGGGGACTTTAACTTTAGTCAGATTAATTGGAATTTCTTTACAGGGAATTTAGAATCTAACAACTTTTTAGAAGTAGTTCAGGATTGCTTTTTGAAGCAGTTTGTGACAGAACCTACAAGGGGAAATAACCTACTTGACTTGGTTCTGGCAAGCAAGGAAACCCTTGTTAATAATTTAGAAATTACAGAGGAACTCGGCTCAAGCGACCACAAGTCAATTACCTTTAGCATTGAATGGATGTATGATAGTAGAGATAATTCAGTAACGGTCCCAGATTTTCGCTTAGCAGATTATAATGGACTTAGAGAACACTTATCAACTGTGGACTGGGGTGACGAAGAGAGGTATCAATATGAAAGTTTTCTTAACACTATACAGGCTGCCCAAATAACATTTATCCCGTATAAAGAAATTAGATCAAGTAGAAATGACCCAAAATGGATGAATATTAGGCTCAAGTATCTTTTAGGGCAGAAGAAAGGAATTTATAGGTGCATAAAAAGAGGTGAGGGTCATCTTATAAATCAGTATACTGACATTAAGAGGGACGTTAAAAAGGGGATAAGAAAAGCTAAACGGGACTATGAAATTTAAGTTGCTAGGGATTCAAAAACTAACCCAAAAAGTTTTCCAGGTTTATAGAACAAAAGTTAGGGATAAGATAGGTCCCCTTAAAAATAACTCAGGGCATCTTACTGACAAGGAGAATGATATGTGCTCTATTTTTAATAATTATTTTCTATCAGTTTTCACGCAAGAAGACACTAATAATATCCCAGTAATTATTTTTTACAGAGGCCCAGAAGATAAATTATGTAATATCACAGTCACTAGGAAATGGTTATGAAACAACTAGACCGACTGAAACAAAATAAATCGCCGGGTCCTGATGAGCTTTTGCAAGGGTTCTTAAGGAGTGCAAAATGGAACTTTGTGAACCATATCTAAATTTTTAATTTATCTCTTCAAACAGGTTAGTGTCTGATATGTGGAAGATGGCTAATGTAATTCCTATTTTTAAAGAGGGGACAAGTCACTACCGTCAAATTACCCCCAATAAGCCTGACCTCAATTTAGGCAAATTCTAGAGTCAATTATAGCTGATATTATAAGAAAGCCATCTCGATAAACATAATTTGATTAACGATACTCAGCATGAATTCACGAGGGCCTTCCGCCTAACTAATTTATTAACTTCTTCAGTAAAGCTTCGAGGTGTGATCCGATAAAGGTTTGATATTGTTATTTAGACTTTAAGATAATGCCTTTGATAGTATCCACCGAGACCGTTAAGGAAATGATCACAAGGAGGTTCTTATGAATCAGTCATGCTCACATAGAGCAAGAGTGGCAATGGGTTACGGGATCTGAACAATGCCAAGGATAGATAGGCCATTCTGTTTAAATATATGCAATACGGAAAATACACATAAACAGTATAATGTGATCCTTTATTGACAACAACTTCAACCAGAACAACAGCTTCTACAGCATAGCTGAACCTATTGCCAAGAAACTTCTTCAACGCTATCCCACCTAGAACTCAAGAATGGAACACTGCAGGTCCTTTAAGTCACACAATATTTTTAACTATCACACTACTTTTAAGATTGTCACATGCAGCTTTCTCCACCTGACTATACCCTATATATATTCATGTTACTCACTTTCCAGGTAGATCTGTCTGTGACTCGATAAAGCCCACTGCTGGGCGAAACGTTGTCAATAAAGGATCACATTATACTGTTTATGTGTTTATTTTTCCGTCATTGATATATATTATAAACAACAATGGGCCCAAGACTGATCCCTGTGGAACGCCACTTGTTACAGATCCCCACTCGGATTTAACCCCATTTAAGCACACTCTCTGCTTCCTATTGGTGAGCCATGACTCGATCCATGACAGCACCTTTCCCCCAATTCCGTGAGCTGCCACTTTCCTTAACAGTCTCTGGTGCGGTACTCTATCAAAAGCCTTACTAAAGTCTAAATAAACAATATCAAATTCTTTATCGTGATCAACAGCCTCGAAAGCTTTACCAAAGAAATTTAATAAATTAGTTAGGCAGGAACGGCCTCTCGTGAATTCATGCTGAGTATCGTTAATCAAATTATGTTTATCGAGATGGTTTCTTATAATATCAGCTATAATTGACTCTAGCAATTTGCCTACAATTGAGGTCAGGCTTATTGGGCGGTAATTTGACGGTAGTGACTTGTCCCCTTCTTTAAAAATAGGAATTACATTAGCCATCTTCCACATATCAGACACTACACCTGTTTGAAGAAATAAATTAAAAATGTTAGATATTGGTTCACAGAGTTCCATTTTGCACTCCTTAAGAACCCTTGCCAAAAGCTCATCAGGACCCGGCGATTTATTTTGTTTCATTCGGTCTAGTTGTTTCATAACCATTTCTCTAGTGACTGTGATATTACATAATTTATCTTCTTCTGGGCCTCTGTAAAAATTAATTACTGGGATATTATTAGTGTCTTCCTGCGTGAAAACTGATAGAAAATAATTATTAAAAATAGAGCACATATCATTCTCCTTGTCAGTAAGATGCCCAGAGTTATTTTTTAAAGGGGGCCTATCTTATCCTAACTTTTGTTCTATAAACCTGGAAAAAACTTTTGGGTTAGTTTTGAATCCTAGCAACTTAAATTTCATAGTCCCGTTTAGCTTTTCTTATCCCTTTTTTAAAGTCCTCTTAATGTCAGTATCTGATTTATAAGATGACCCTCACCTCTTTTATGCACCTATAAATTCCTTTCTTCTGCCCTAAAGATACTTGAGCCTAATATTCATCCATTTTGGGTCATTTCTACTTGATCTAATTTCTTTATACGGGATAAATGTTATTTGGGCAGCCTGTATAGTGTTAAAGAAAACTTTCATATTGATACCCTCTCTTCGTCCCCCCAGTCCACAGTTGATAAATTTTTCCCCCGTCCATTAAAAATCTGCTAAGCAAAAAACTGGGACCGTTTCTGAAAATTTTCTCAAAATCATACAATTTATTCAATGCTAAAGGAAAAACCCGTGGTGCTTTACCATTCCCCTGTAATTTAAATTTTGGGGTTTTTCCTTTTCCAGAACCAAGGGCAAGTAGGTTATTTCCCCCTTTTAGGTTCTGTCCAAAAATGCCAAAAACAATCTGGGCTACTTCTAAACAAATTCCCCTGTAAAAAATTTCCAAAGCTAAAAAAAGTCCCCTTTGTACTAAAATTATCGTGATTTGGCCTTAAAATTTTTCCCTTTTATATCTGGTAATTGAAATTTTTCATCATTGAACTTTTTTTTTCTGCAACCCATTTTAAAAATTTGGGTTTTTGCCCCGGGTCTTTTCAGTGTCTTCAATGGTGGGCACTTTTCAATTCGGTGTCATCTGGGGAAAACACCCGGGACTGTAATTTGATATCCCCCGTCTATGTCCCCATATAAAGGGTGAGGAACAGGGTGGGGAGTATGTGGCCAAAAGGGGCGGGGGCCCCAGCCGCCTCAATTTTTCTCTGTTGACTACACTCTTTGTTTCTACTTTTTGAAAAATCCTCCCACCAACTTTTCTTGTTTTTCCTTTATCCCATTTTTGTGTATCCCCATGGTCACCTTTTAAAAGGGTTTGCAAGTCTGTGTATAAACATCTGCATTCTGTTTGTCCCCTAGAGCATCCCGGACCTTTTTAAAAAGGGCCCGTAGGGGACAGGAAGGGGGCCGCCAAAACCCCTGCTGCCCTGGAGGTGTAATTTATGGTTTTCTGGGGTAATTTCGTCTTATTTTTTGATTCTTTTTAAAAGGGGAAATGATATGGGGGTTAGGGTATTGGCCAGTTTTTTTTGCTACTGCCCCCCTTTTGGAAAAAGGGGGTGTCAAATTTTTTTTGTAACTGCGGGACGCCCGGCCTTCTCCCTCTCCATAAATTTAAAAAAACCCTGATAAGGGGTTCTTTTCTTGATGAACACTGAGTTCCATGAGTCCCCGGGGCCTGGAAGTAAAAGGGCATGTCATTTATCGCCCAAAATCATGTGTCATCAAGGGAATGTCCCGATA
>WNWK01024782.1:0-29290 GCA_009830355.1 Cherax destructor
CCTTCTCTTTCCCCATCCTTCTCTTTCCCTATCCTTCCCCTACATACCCAAACATGAGTTTCACTATCCTCATAAAAACTCTTAACTGCTTTCAGTAACCTACCACCTATTCCATACACTTGCAACATCTGCTACATTAATTACTCTGCTATCCTCCCTATCATAGGATTTTGTTTTTGTCATTAACATATCGGCCGTTTCCCACAAAGGCAGGGTGACCTGAAAAAGAGGAAATGGTTTCATCATTCATTCCATCGTTGTCCCCTAATAGGCATGACTACACTACAGTTAAAAAACTGCAATATCAACACCCGTCCTTCAGAGCACAGGCACGGTACTTTCCACCTCCAGGACTCAAGTCTGGCTTGCCGGTTTTCCTGAATCCCTTCATAAATGTTAATTTGCTCACACTTCAACAGCACATCAAATCATGAAAACCATTTGTCTCCACTCCTATCTAACATGCTCATGGATGCTTCCTAGAAGTCCAAGTCCCTTGCACACAAACCTTCCTTTACCCCCTCCCTCCAACCTTTCCTAGGATGACCCCTACCCAGCATCTTAGTAACAGTCAACTATAACTAGGTTGTTTCTAGGGGTGAACTTCAATAGCAACAAGGTTTTTAGAGTATTATGTTAGTCTTCCTTTACCATTATAAGACTATTCTTTCTTTCCTTCTGATATTTCTTTAATAATAATGTATTTAAAATGGATGATCCATATATGTATAATTCAGTTACCTTAATGTCAAGGTTTTTATACTCGTTCTTACCTTCGAGTAATGGATATATAAATACTATTACAATTATGTAAATATTAAGGGATAAGACAGATCAAACCATACCACGGGCGGGGATAGAACCCATGATCAGAGAGTCATAAAACTCCAGACCGACGCGCTAGTGTTGGTCATTACGATTTTGCGAGTCATAAGACAGATCCCTTGTGAATATTAAGGGATAAGACAGCTTCCCTTTCTGGTGAAGCCCACAAATCATACAATGATAACCAGACCAAGTTAACTTTGAGGAAGGTTTGCAAATGTCCTGTGTAAGGGACCCAGAATATGCCCAGAATCTTGTAGAATACTGAGGAATACCCCAATTAAGAGAGTACCGGAGGGAACTGTACTCCAGCCTGAGTGAGTGAGCGGACTCCCTGCCCAAGCATCTGGTAACACAACATAAGGTCGGGTCATGTGACTTGGCCTGTAGTAAGCAAGCTCTTGAACCACTTGCTGGCAGTTTAACTGTTGGTTCCATTCCCTCATTGTATGCATGTGTGAAGGCTCAATGCTCAATTTTTTATTGTAAATTTGGTCAAGAACTGAAGATTTATCTGTTGTGTATTAGTGTTTCAGTGGTTGGTGGGTGGGGGAGGACAGGGAATTGGTGGGTGGGGACTGCCCTGAAGGAAGGTCTTAGCCCAGCACTTGTGATTGCCGTGAACACGCTTGGAGTGAGATGCCGCACTACACAACAACCTCCCTTATGCTCATCAGTATCTTCACTACTTGCCCTTTCTCACATGCACTCTCCTTTTCATGTTAAATGGACTGAGGTACAGGTCAACACAACACTTTTGCACCACCACCACCACCTTGCACCACCATCACCACCACCTCTCACCACCTCTCACCACCATCACCACCACCTCTCACCACCATCACCACCACCTCTCACCACCATCACCACCACCACCTTGCACCACCATCACCACCACCTTGCACCACCACCTCGCACCACCATCACCACCACCTCGCACCACCATCACCACCACCTCGCACCACCACCACCTCGCACCACCATCACCACCACCTCGCACCACCATCACCACCACCTCGCACCACCACCACCTTGCACCACCACCACCACCACCTTGCACCACCACCACCACCACCTTGCACCACCATCACCACCATCACCACCCACCTTGCACCACCATCACCACCCACCTTGCACCACCATCAAAACCACCTTGCACCATCACCACCACCTTGCACCACCATCACCACCACCTTGCACCACCATCACCACCACCTTGCACCATCACCACCACCTCGCACCATCACCACCACCTTGCACCACCACCATCACCACCTTGCACCACCACCATCACCACCTTGCACCACCATCACCACCTTGCACCACCATCACCACCACTTTGCACCACCATCACCACCACCATCACCACCACCTCGCACCACCATCACCACCACCTCGCAACACCATCACCACCACCTCGCACCACCATCACCACCATCACCACCACCTTGCACCACCATCACCACCACCTTGCACCATCACCACCACCTCGCACCATCACCACCACCTTGCACCACCACCATCACCACCTTGCACCACCACCATCACCACCTTGCACCACCATCACCATCACTTTGCACCACCATCACCACCACCATCACCACCACCTCGCACCACCATCACCACCACCTCGCAACACCATCACCACCACCTCGCACCACCATCACCACCATCACCACCACCTCGCACCACCATCACCACCACCTCACACCTCCATCAACACCACCTTGCACTACCACCACCTCTTACCTTGCACCATCACCACCACCACCACCATGTACCTTGCACCACCACCACCATGTACCTTGCACCACCACCACCATGTACCTCGCACCACCACCACCACCACCATGTACCTCGCACCACCACCACCTTGTACCACCACCTTGTACTTTGCATCACCACCACCTTGTACCTCGCACCACCACCTTGTACCTTGCACCACCACCACTACCACGTACCTCGTACCTTGCAGCAAATTAAACAATGTTTAATATTGTTTACGAGTGAAAAGGAACAATACTGACTGTGAAGTATCAGATAAAAATTCTTCAGAAAAAATTAACACTGCATACAGAATATTATGACTGAGGAATACATTAATCTATTTTAGTTTCTTTTGGGAAAGGAGGTTTCAAGTATTGAAGAATTAACTTAGGAATTTTCTGAAACCCATTATTGTCATAAGTTGAGGCCGTATTGTATATTTTGTCTTGTCACTTGTCTTGATATCAGTGTATTATGGTTCCTCTAAACTGCTTCACATCGTCATGATAATACTCTCATCCCTACAGGCCCCTCTGATCCTCATTCCTCAAGACTCTTGCAGTTTGTCTGGGCTCATGGTTGACTTGGGACAAATCACAATCAACAACAAATTTGAGATGGGTCAGGAGAGGAATGAATTGGGGTATCCAGCTATTTATGACATGATCAACTTGGAACTTCACAATATTAAGTTATCCAGGTATGGCCTCTTAATGCACTGTTCAAAATTATTAAATTTGTTACACAAAATTTTAACCTAGATACTTCAGAAGCTATTTTAGCTTTTAAAATAGACAATTTGGGATAGATCTTGCATAATGATCATGCATTTTTCTTCCACAAATAGAATCTCTCATTCTCTGTAATAGTTTTACTTGAATTATTCTTAAGGTTTTCATAGTTTCCAGGTTAGTCTTTCATACACTACTTTCAAATGTTTGCTTGACATCACCTCGGTCACCTCGGAAATCGTACAATTATGTAAGTGTAATATTGTAAGTGCTTTTGTAAGTGTATTTTTGGGGGTCTGAAATGGACTAACCTACTTGACATTATTCCTTAAGGGAGTAAATTCGTTGTGTAATTGCGCTTGAGAAGCCTTCTGGAATGAATTATGACCGAAACTCGGGGGTCCACTGTATATACAGTCTTCTCACATCCATCTAATTTTGAATAATTCGTGACTATCTTAGTAATTTGTTTGATGTGATAGACAGTGGTACCCCGAGTTTCGAACTTTCTTCGTTCCAGAATGCTGTTCAAGTACTGTTACCGAACGAATTTGTTCCCATAAGGAATAATGTAAATTAGATTAGTCCGTTTCAGACCCCCAAAAATACACTAACAAAAGCACTTACAATAATACACTTACATAATTGGTCGAGTTGGGAGCAGTTCGAAACTCTGGTTACCACTGTACAGGAATTTACTGATCAAAATCCAAACTCTTAGCTGGTTTGCAGATTTTTGTTTTCAAAGGATTTTATGTGCCTTTCTCGTATATTTAATCAGCATTTTGAAAATAACACTCCTCAGTCTCTTAAATATTGGCACTGTGTGAAATTTTCCTCTTATCTTCCACTTTACCATGTAATGAAATTCCTTTTTTTTTCCAGGGTGGATATCATAGTATAGTGTATTAAAGCTTTCACTATCACATCTAGACATTATTGCCTTAGACTTTAATTTCTGTTGCTTAAATTGATTTTCTGTCAAGCTGAGTATTTATTCTCACAAACTGTTATTTTTATACAGTGGACCCTCGGTTAACGAAAAAAAATCATTGCAGAAGCCTGCTCAAGTGCCATTACCGAACGAATTTACGTCCTTAAGAAATAATGTCATGTAGGTTAGTCTATTTCAGACCCCCAAAAATACACTTCCACAAGAACTTACAAAATTATACTTACATAATTGCACGATTTCCGGGGTATTCGTTAACCGAGGGTCCACTGTATTAGATTTTTACAATTTGGCTTAAATTTGCTAAAGCCTGGTGGTTCTTAAGTTGTGTGCATAAGTTATCTGTGATGACAGTGTGGCTTTTGCCAACATTTTTTTGCACAGTCACAGCATCTGTGGTTCACATTAGCAAATTGGAAAAGAAACTGCTCACCATAACCTATTGTTTTAAATATACAATGCTGAAATATGTATGTGTTCTTCACTTCAACTTGTATTTCTTAGGATTACCCTTCCTCTTGATACACACCTTCAGTCTCCTAGGCACTGATAAGGCTAACTTAGAGGGTAGAAAAGTCAGTACCTTCCTACACCTTAACTTTGAGGGCCCTGAGGTCAAATCTCAGTGTGACAGCCAGGGTCCAAGAATTTAAAAAAAAAAAAAAATCTTAAAGAATTAGGTTGGTAGACAGCAATCACTTAGGGAGGCACCACCATCCTACCGAGTGTAAAACGGAAGCCTATATTTTGTTTTACATGATGGTAGGATTGCTGGTGTCTCTTTTCTGTCTCATAAACATGCAAGATTTCAGGTACATCTTCCTACTTACACTTGGGTCACTCTACACATGCAAGTATACGTTTATGTATACACTCATCTGAGTTTTCTTTGATTTTATCTTAATAGTTCTTATTCTTATTGCTTTTCCTTTTATATCCATGGTTAACCCTTTCAGGGTCCAAGGGGGGTCTCCGAAACTCGTTCTCAGGGTCCAAGAATTTAAAAAAAAAAAAAAATTATTTTTTCTTATGAAATGATAGAGAATCTTTTTCCGATCATAATGCCACAAAAATTATGAAATTTGATCGAAAACTAACGGAATTATGCTTTCGCGAAGTTAGCGGTAGCCATGACACTTACGCATCGGCGATTTCGCCCACTTTGAGCCCTATTTTCGGCAAATTCCAATGTTTCAGTCAACTAAAATTTTAGCTATTTCGCTAGAACTCCATTTCTTCTATCGATTGAGTACAAAAAACCGCCTATTTACCAATTACAACTACCCAAAATAGTGGTCAGAAAATGGCAATTTGGCCAATTTCACGCAAATTTCAGACGATGCCAATTTCAAAATAGGGTCCAGAATAAACAAGGCAGACAATTCTGGCACTAAAATAACGTCTTCTCTGTTCTTTAGTCACGTTTCCAGGCCCCTCTTACATTACTTTTGCTTTACAATTTGAATTTTTATTCTCACAAAAAATAGAAGATTTACTGTTATGTATACAACTGCATCATTGCAAAAATGGTATAAATAATATTAGAGCACTTGTGCATGAATATTAGACTCGCCAGTTGATGTGTATTGGACGCATGGTGTGATTTGTTTACTCTTGAACATCGTCAAAAATCGAACATTTTCGCTACTTTGAGCTCAATTTCAAAGTACTTGTCGTTGTCAAACCAATCAAACTCATCTCTATTTCTGTAATATATCTTCCAATCTACCAAATGAGACCAAGAAAACGAGAATACATCAATAAATACCATACGAAAATAGACTGTAAAGTCGCTGTTTTAAACCAAAAACACTCAGTTTTTTTTTTTCCTCATTATGCACTGTGTGGTGCAGGAATTTTTTTATACTGCGCACACTGACCGCACAGACCCATTCTATCACATCTAGGCCTAACAGCCTGTTTCTGCTTGATTAGAGGGCGCTAGAATTTAGGCGTACTAGTACGTCAATAACCCCAGGGCGTAAGCCGTACTAGTATGTCAATAACCCTGAAAGGGTTAAGTGGAATAAGAATCTTTCCTCCGTAAGCCATGCATGTTGTAAAAGTCAACTGAAATGCCGGAACAATGGGCTAGTAACTCCTTTTCCCATATAGCTTACTAAAAAGAAAAAGAAGAAAACCGTCAAAGTGGGATGTTTGAATATGCATGGATGTGCGAATGATAAGAAATAGATGATTGTGGATGTTATGAATGAGAAGAAGCTGGATGTCCTGGCTTTTTAACCCTTTCAGGGTCCAGAGTCCAAATTTCAAAGTGTGCACCAGGGTCCAAGAATTTTCAATTTTTTTTTTTTTTTTCTTATGAAATGGTAGAGAATCTTTTTCTGAAGGTAATAAAACAAGAAGTACGACATTTGATGGAAAATTGACAAAATTATGCTCTCGCGAATTTTGATGCGTCAGCGATATTTATGCATAGGCGACTTGGACTCCCATTTTAGGCCAATTACATCATTCCAGTCGACCAAGTTCTTAGCTATTTCGCTAGTATTACTTCTATTCTAACGATTGAGCACATGAAATCGCCCAGTAAACGGTTTCAACTACAAAATAAAGTGATCGGAAATTAGTAATTTAGCCAATTTAACCCTTTTGGGGTTGGTGCCATACTAGTACGTTTTATGCACCATGGTCGGTGCCGTACTAGTACGCGTAAATTCCAGCGGCCTCAAATTAAGCGGGAAACGGCTGGTAGGCCTACATATGAAAGAATGGGTCTGTGTGGTCAGTGTGTGCAGTATAAAAAAATTCCTGCAGCACACACTGTATTATGAGAAAAAAAAACTCTGATCATTTTTTTCGTTTAAAACAGCGACTTTGCAGTCTATTTTTGTATGGTATTTATTGATGTATTCTCGTTTTCTTGGTCTCATGTGATAGAATGGAAGGCATATTACAGAAATAGAGATGATTTTGATTGGTTTGACGAAGACAAGTACCTTGAAATTGAGCTCAAATTAGCGAAAATGTTCGATTTTTGCCGATGTTCAAGAGTAAACAAATCACACCATGCGTACAATACACATCAACTGTAGATGAAGATGTCTCAGGATCCATTAAGACATCTCAAATAATATCCTGTAATAATAATAATAATATCCAGTCTCTGCATGCGTATTTGTTTTACCCATACGGGATTAACCCTTGTTATTTAGAAATAATGTGAGTCTAATATTCTTGCACAAGTGCTCTGATATTATTTATACCGTTTTTACAAAAATGCAGTTGTATACATAACAGTAAATTTTCTATTTTTTGAGAATAAAAATTTAAAATGGAAAGCAAAAGTAATGTAAGAGGGACCTGCAGACGTGACTAATGAACAGAGAAGATGTTATTTTAGTGCCAGGAATGTCTGCCTTGTTTATTCTGGACCCCATTTTGAAATTGGCATCGTTTGAAATTTGTGTGAAATTGGCCAAATTGCCATTTTCTGACCACTTTTTTGGGTAGTTCAAATTAGTAAATAGGCGGTTTCTTGTACTCAATCAATAGAAGAAATGAAGTTCTAGCGAAATAGCTATAATTTTCGTAGACTGGAATATTGGAATTGGCCAAAAATAGGGCTCAAAGTGGGCGAAATCGCCGATGTGTAAATATCGTCGAGACCGATAACTTCTCAAGAGCATAATTCCGTAAGTTTCCATCAAACTTCATACTTTTGGTGTCGTTATGATCGGAAAACGATTCTCTATCATTTCATAAGAAAAAATAATTTTTTTTTTTCCAAAAAAGTTTCGACCCTGAGAACGAGTTTGGGAGAGGGCCTGTCGACCCCCAAAGGGTTAACACAAAGTTCAAAATATTCCAATTTCAAAATAGGGTGCAGAATAAACAATGCAGGCATGCCTGGCACTAAACTAACATTTCTTCTGTTCATTAGTTACATTTTCAGGCTTTACAGATGAATTCCATTTTGATTTTTTATTCGTAATGAATTTTTATTCAAACCAAAAAATGGAAGATTTCCTGTTATGCAATATTGTAATAATTGTATAAATATCACCACATTTGTGAATGTATATTAGACCCACCAGCTGACGTGTATTAGACGTGTGAGATCATTTGTTTACTCTTGAACATCGGCAAAAATTGAACATTTCTGCTAATTTGAGCTCAGTTTCAAGCCATTTTCAGTACTAAAACCAATCAAAATCATCTCTATGTCTGTAGTATATCGTCCATTCTATCAAATAAGACCAAGAAATCGCAAATACAACTATAAAAAACATACGAAAAACACTGCAAAGTCGCTGTTTTAATCGAAAATTACGGTCTCAGTTTTTTTCTCTCATGCACTGTGTGCTGCAGGAGTTGTTTTATGTGGTGCACACTTACCACATAGATGTATGTATTCTCTCATATCTTGGCCCAAATTTACCGCTCACGGCTTATCTGAGTTAGCTGAGCTCATGGCGTAGAACAATGGTTTGGACCCTTAACTCAGCCGTAGAACTACGGCACGGACCCTGAATGGGTTAAGTGAAACAAAGCTGAAGGGGGTAGGAGAGTTTCAGTGGGGAGAAATGAATGGGATTAGGTCAGGGGTTTCAAATAGTTGGAGCTAAAGGAGTGGCAATAATGTTGAAGGATAAGTTATGGCAGGAAAAGAGGGAATATAAATGTATAAATTCAAAGATTATGTGGAGTAAAATAATGGTTGGATGTGAAAAGTGGGCTATAGTAAGTGTTTATGCACCTGGAGAAGAGAGAATTGTAGAGGAGAGAGATTTTGGGATAAACAAAGCTAGACTGACTCATGACTCCTGCGTGGGCAGGCGCGCAGGCGCTGGGCAGACAGGTCTGGTACGCACGCGGTTTGAAACACTGGGCATGTTCGATACTCGGGACAAAATTTGTACGAAAAAAGCGTTTGAAACTCAAATCATTCGATAGTCGAGGCGTTCGAAACTCAGGATTCCACTGTTTATCAAATCAGTTTTCCTCATTGAAATTAATTGAAATGCCATTAATCCATTCCATCCTCCAAAAAAAAACACCCTATTTTTTTTGTTACAGGTTTTTAAATAAGAAAAATGTATTTATAAATAAATGACTTTTGCCTTTTTTGCCAGGTCCCAGCAATGGTTTAGAAATGCTGGAGTATATATGAAAATCCTTGAAGCACAGTGTAAGATGAGTGTCACTCCACTGCCAGTGGAGTGTTACTCGTGGAGTGACATTTGATGATCGTGCACTGCCTTCGATTTATTTTTCACTTTCAAATAAACATGTCTGTAAATGTTTGTTTCTATCTGTCTATTTCTCTGTCTAGATCTATCTATGTTTATCTCTGTCTCTGCTTATCTGTCTTTTTGTCTGCCTGTGTTTCTGTCTTCCTGTCTCTCTACTAGTCTCTGTCTCAGAGAGAGAGCTGCTCATGAACCAACAGATATTACACATGATGCAGAGTTGCTCATGTCTGATTCCTGAACAAGTGAAACTGTGTATTACTTGCCAGTCATGCGTATACATTATATCTACACATAGTATAGCACTTTGTCTGGATTTTTTGGGTTATCCTAGGTAATTTACACTAGGTATAACTGTATTTATGTGTACCTGTGAGATAGACAGAGATACACAGATAGACAGAGGCAGAGAGAGATACAGACAGGCAGAAGGAGATAGAGATAGCCAAAGCAAATCAGCCAGCCAGCCTGCCGAACATGTATTACATATGTTCCAGAATTTTTTCTCTTTACTTAAGGCATACGTTATAGTACATTCTGGCAGGATGACACTACCAATGGTATCAAAATTGAAAGGATGTTACACATTGGTTATTATTGAGGTTTTTGATATTTCTTCAGTATCTCCTTCGAGTAATAAAAATAGTTATTTGAAGTTGGGCAGTAAGAAAAGAAATCTATAATAAAATGTTAATACAGTGGACCCCCGGATTATATTAATCCATTCCAGAGGGCTTAGCGTAAACCGAAAATATCGTAATCCGAATCTATTTTCCCCATAAGAAATAATGGAAATAAAATTAATCCGTTCCAGACACCCAAAAGTATTAAAATATAATATTTGTACATTAAATATACATTAAATTACACACAAAAAAAATGATATATTAAGAATAAAAGTACAATAACATGTCACTTACTTTTATTGAAGAGTTGATGTGTGGAAGATGGGAGGAGGGAGGAGGAAGGAGTAGTATGCTAGTGTTTGGAAGGGAAATCCCCTTCAATTAACACTTCAGGTACCAAGTTCTTTTCTAGGGTTACTGGCCTTTATCTTTTAATGCCACCAGGACATGCAATTATGATCACCCCAGAAAATGGCGTTCCCATATAAAAACAGGCAAATGTAACCTCCCGTCCTGTAAGTTTTTCCACCCTGAAATGTGCCACACATCAATTCAGGAAAGACAGTGCTATAACTTATATTGCCAGGCATACCACCTAAAGGGTACGAGGCGACACAGAACATCCAGACCATGGCAAAATCAGGGTAGCCACATCCACTCCGGAGAGAGAGAGGTTTTTTAGTGCCAGGAAGGAAAAAACGCTGGCAGGAAATGACAGAAATTGTACACCAACTGAAATCATTTCTGGAGTGGAATCACAGTCAGTGGCCTCCACTCCATTACAACAGATATTAGAGCCAGGAAAAAAAGACCCGTCCCCCCCATACCACCAATACCACCAATCTAACTACATTCATCTTTGCTAATATACAGGGTCTAAAGCCAGCAACAAACAACAAGGTACCTTACATTCGTGGACTGCTTACAGAGTCAAATGCTATGTTTGCGGCTTTCACAGAGACCCACATAAGAGATCACTTGGACAATGAAATATGGATCCCTGGCTACAACCTATACAGGTGTGACAGAGTGAACAGGCAAAAGGGGGGGTTGGCCTGTATATCACAGAGTCACTTATATGTTCAGAACTACTAAATGCCTCATATGATGTAGTTGAAGTATTAGCAATAAAGGTCGAGAATCAAAACCTGGTCATCGTGGTTGTCTACAAGCCCCCGGATGCAACGTCCCAACAATTCCAGGAACAGCTTTTGAAAATTGACCACTGTCTGGAAAATCTTCCAGCTCCTGCCCCCAACATCTTGCTACTGGGGGATTTCAACCTCAGGCACCTAAAATGGAGGAACATTGCAAACAATGTGGTAGCAGAGATTACACCAGGAGGCAGCTCAGATGAAAATTCACACATGCATGAACTTTTAAATCTCTGCACCAAGTTCACCTTAAACCAGCAAATAGTAGAGCCCACAAGATTAGAGAATACGCTGGACTTCATCTTCACCAACAATGATGATCTGATACGAAATGTCATCATATCAAAAACAATATACAGTGGTACCTCGAGTTACGATGGTCCCCAAAATCGCCCTTTTATGTAAGTTTATTTTTTTAAATGATTTTGTAAGTATATTTTTGGGGGTGTAAAAGGACTAGTCTATTTTACATTATTCCTTATGGGGATAAATTCGTTTGGTAATGGCACTTGAACAGCATTCTCGAACGAAAAAATATCGTAACTCGAGGTACCACTGTACTCAGATCACAACATAATAGAGGTCCAGACATGCATGCGGGGAGCCCCAGATCAACAAAATGTGATCAGCCGTGAGGGAGCTTTCTCTAAATTCAACTTCAATAACAAAAACATAAGGTGGGACCAAGTAAACCAAGTCCAAAATGATATAAACTGGGAAGATTGCCTAAGCATCACGGATCCCAACCTATGTCTAGAACAAATTAACTCTGTGGTACTTGAGGTTTACTCAAGGCAAATTCCCTTAAGGAAAATGAGGAGAAGATGCAAACTAGAAAGAGAGAGGCGCTCCCTATACAGGCGAAGGCAAAGAATAACGGAGCGGCTACAGGAGGCCAATATCTCTGAAATACGTAGGGAGACGCTAGTCAGAGAAATAGCAAACATCGAATTAAAACTAAAGGAATCTTACAGGAATCAAGAGACACCGGAAGAACTAAAAGCCATAAATGAAATTGAAAGAAACCCTAAGTATTTCTTTTCTTATGCAAAATCAAAGTCGAGAACAACAACCAGTATTGGGCCCCTACTTAAACGGGATGGGTCCTACACAGATGACAGCAAGGAAATGAGTGAGTTACTTAAATCCCAGTATGACTCAGTCTTTAGCGAGCCACTAACCAGACTGAAAATCGAAAACCTAAATGATTTTTTTATATGAGTGCCACAGACCTTGACAGACGCATGCCTTTCTGACATCACCATGACGCCAAATGACTTCGAAAAGGCAATAAATGACATGCCCATGCACTCCGCTCCAGGCCCAGACTCGTGGAACTCTGTGTTCATCAAGAACTGCAAGAAGCCCCTATCACATGCTTTTAACATCCTATGGAGAGGGAGCATGGACACTGGGATCGTCCCGCAGCTACTAAAAACAACAGACATAGCCCCGCTCCACAAAGGGGGCAGTAAAGCAGTAGCAAAGAACTACAGACCAATTGCGCTAACGTCCCATATCATAAAAATCTTTGAAAGGGTTCTAAGAAGCAAGATCGCCACCCATCTTGATACCCATCAATTGCACAACCCAGGACAGCATGGGTTTAGAGCAGGCCGCTCCTGTCTGTCCCAACTACTGGACCACTACGACAAGGTCCTGGATGCTCTAGATGATAAACAGAATGCAGATGTTATATACACAGATTTTGCAAGAGCCTTTGACAAGTGTGACCATGGTGTAATAGCACACAAAATGTGTGATAAAGGAATAACAGGAAAAGTTGGTAGATGGATCTATAATTTCCTAACATGTAGAACACAAATAGTAGTAGTCAACAGAGTAAAGTCTGAGGCAGCTACTGTGAAAAGCTCTGTTCCACAAGGCACAGTACTTGCTCCCATCCTATTCCTCATCCTCATATCAGACATTGACAGGGAATAAGCCACAGTGCTGTGTCTTCCTTTGCAGATGACACCCGAATCTGTATGACAGTGTCCACCGTTGAAGACACTGCAAGACTCCAAGCAGACATAAACCAAATCTTTAAATGGGCTGCAGAAAACAATATGAAGTTCAATGATGAGAAATTTCAATTACTCAGATACGGAAAACGTGAAGAAATTAAAATCTCATCGGAGTACAAAACTAATTCCAACCACACAATAGAGCGAAAAACTAATGTCAAAGACCTGGGAGTGATCATGTCAGAGGATCTCACCTTCAAGGACCATAACAATGTAGCAATTGCATCTGCTCGAAAAATGATAGGATGGATAATGAGAACCTTCAAAACCAGGAATGCCAAGCCCATGTTGACACTTTACAGATCGCTTGTTCTATCTAGGCTGGAATATTGCTGCACACTAACTGCACCTTTCAAGGCGGGTGAAATTGCTGACCTTGAAAATGTGCAGAGAACCTTCACCGCACGCATAAGTGCGATAAACCACCTCAACTACTGGGAACGCTTGAAGTTCCTAAACCTGTACTCTCTAGAACGCAGGCGGGAGAGATACATTATTATATACACATGGAAAATTCTCGAGGGCTTAGTACCAAACTTGCACACAAAAAATCACTCCGTACGAAAGCAAAAGACTCGGCAGGCGATGTAACATCCCCCCAATGAAGAGCAGGGGTGCCACTAGCATGTTGAGGGACAACACAATAAGTGTCAGGGGCCCAAGATTGTTCAACTGCCTCCCAGCATACATCAGGGGGATTACCAACAAACCCCTGGCTGTCTTCAAGCAGGCACTGGACAGGCACCTCAAGTCGGTACCTGATCAGCCGGGCTGTGGTTCGTACGTTGGACTGCGTTCGGCCAGCAGTAACAGCCTGGTTGATCAGGCTCTGGTCCAGCAGGAGGCCTGGTCACAGACCGGGCCGCAGGGGCGTTGACCCCTGGAATTCTCTCCAGGTAGACTCCAGGACCAGGTTGAGTCACTGGACCCCTCTCTAACAAAAAATCAGTCCAGGGAGCTCTGTCTGGCGTTTCTTTAAAACTTCCCTGAAATGGGACACCATGTTGTCATTGTACATGTGGCCAACACGGCCTGCAACAGCTTAGTTAGGGTGATAATCATCCATAAAGCCTTGCATATCAGTCCATTTGGCACAGATCTCCCTAATCCTTGAAGAAGGCACCTTCCTCCATCTCTGTTCCTCCTCCTCCTCCTCCTCTGAACCATTTTCCTGAACTGTGGTCTGCTTATCTGTTAAAGCTCTTGCAGATCTTCAGTGGTTATCTCTTCATTGTCCTCCTCCACCAACTGTTCCACATCCTCGGTAAAAACATCCAACCCCATGGACTTGCCCAGTGTCACAATGTCTTCCACAACAGGCTCAGGGTTCTGAGGCTCAGCCCCAAAACCTTCAAAATCCCTCTCTGGGACACAGTCTGGCCACAATTTTCTCCAGGCAGAGTTCAAAGTCCTGGTAGTCACTCCCTCCCAAGCCTTACCTATAAGGTTTACACAAAGCAGGATATGGAAATGATCTTTCCAAAACTCTTTTAGGGTCATATTCATGTCTGTGGTCACATCAAAACACTTTTCAAACATTGCTTTGGTGTAGAGTTTTTTAAAGTTGGAAATGACCAGCTGGTCCATGGGCTGGAGGAGAGGAGTGGTATTAGGGGGGCAAGAACTTCACTTTGATGAAGTTAAAGTCCTGCACAATTTGCTCTTCCAAGTCTGGAGGATGACAAGGAGCATTGTCCATTATCAGGAGGCACTTAAGTGGCAAATTATTTTCCTCGAGATATTTTTTCACACTGGGGCCAAGCACTTTATGGAACCAATCAATGAAAATTTATCTAGTGACCCATGCCTTACTGTTAGACTTCCACATCACACACAAATTAGCCTTGGCGACACTGCATCTCTTAAACGCTCTGGGATTTTCAGAGTGATACACGAATAAAGGCTTCACTTTAAAATCCCTGCTAGCATTAGCACACAACATCAGAGTTAGCCTGTCTTTCATAGGATTGTGTCCTGGCAGTGCCTTTTCCTCTAGTGTAATGAAGGTCCTGTTTGGCATTTTCTTCCAAAACAGGCCTGTTTCGTCACAATTGAACACTTGTTGGGGTTGGAATTGTTCAGCTTCTATGTACCCCTGGAATTCCTGAACATATTTTTCAGCCGCACTTTTGTCAGAACTGGCTACCTCACCATGCCTTATCACACTATGTATGACACTACGCTTCTTAAATCTGTCAAACCAGCCTTTGCTGGCTTTAAATTCGTTCACTTCAGCACTCGTTGCAGGCATTTTCTTGACGAGATCATCATGCTACTGCCTTGCTTTTTCAGATATTATCGCCTGTGTAACACTATCTCCTGCTAATTGTTTCTCATTGATCCACACCAACAACAAATTTTCTACATCTTCCAGCTCTTGCGATCACTGTTTTGTGATCATATTTGCACCTTTCGCAACAACAGCTTCCTTGATTTTATTTCCTTGGCCACAATGGTAGCAATGGTTGAATAGGCTTTGCCATACAGCCTGGCCAGCTCAGCGATACGCACTCCACTTTCATATTTTGCTATTATCTCCTTCACTTCTACAGTATTTCTCTGCCTCTTTACCACAGGGCTGGCACTAGGAGCTTTCTTTGGACCCATGGTGACTTATTTAGCAGTTGCAAGCACTAAAAACAATGGAATAATGACAAAATGTATGGTATGAATGCGTGGGTGGCGGGGGTGGCACTCACTCGCTGGTAAACAATGGCACACTGACTGTGGATAGCGCGTTGTGCCATTCCAGGGCACGTGTACGCGTCAAAGATGAATAGCGTATTCTGAGCGGATCATCGTATACTGAGCCAATATTTTTATGGAAAAATGTATCGCTAACCGTATTTAGCGTAATCAGACGCCATCGTAATCCGGGGGTCCACTGTATGATCTATCATTAAGTATACATACATCATCTCCTCACTTACCGACGTACTCGTTTATCGACAACTCAGAGTTACGACGGGCTCTACGAAGAATTAAAAAAAAGAAATTATGCGGTATGAGAACTTGGGTCACGGTAACAGCAGCACAGTGTGTCTGCGTCAAGCATCTCAATCTCCTTCTTACAGCCACTCAGTACACTAGCTTTTAAAGTCTCCAAGACTACATATTTGTACAAATTTGTACTAGATTGTGTATCCCATAGTACAAGAAGTGCAGCAGCACTTGGAAGAAGAAAATGGAAGTACAAAAGACGTTCACAGTAAAGGGGTTAGCTGGTGTGTTCGTGTGTGTGTTTACATTCTGGGTGTCTCTCGTGGCAACTTAACCTTTAAACTGTCCACACATAGATATACGTTCACTCGCGTAGCTGACTGAATATTTGGATTTTTTTTTTTACCCTTTCAGGGTTATTGACGTACTAGTACGGCTTACGCCCTGGGGTTATTGACGTACTAGTACGCCTAAATTCTAGCGCCCTCAAATCAAGCAGAAACAGGGTGTTAGGCCTAGATGTGATAGAATGGGTCTGTGCAGTGTGCGCAGTATAAAAAAATTCCTGCACCACAGTGCATAATGAGGAAAAAACAACTGAGTGTTTTTGGTTTAAAACAGCGACTTTACATTCTATTTTCGTATGGTATTTATTGATGTATTCTCGTTTTCTTGGTCTCATTTGATAGATTGGAAGATATATTACAGGAATAGAGATTATTTTGATTGGTTTGACGACAAGTACCTTGAAATTGAGCTCAAAATAGCGAAAATGTTTGATTTTTGATGATGTTCAAGAGTAAACAAATCACACCATGCATCCAATACACATCAACTGGCAAATCTAATATTCATGCACAAGTGCTCTAATATTATTTATACCATTTTTACAATGATGCAGTTGTATACATAACAGTAAATCTTGATTTTTTTTGTGAGAATAAAAATTCAAAATGAAAAGCAAAAGTAATGTAAGTGGGGCCTGGAAACGTGACTAATGAACAGAGAAGACGTTATTTTAGTGCCAGGAATGTCTGCCTTGTTTATTCTGGACCCTATTTTGAAATTAGCATCATTTGAAATTTTGTGTGAAATTGGCCAAATTGCCATTTTCTGACCACTATTTTGGGTCGTTGTAATTGGTAAATAGGCGGTTTCTTGTACTCAATCGATAGAAGAAATGGAGTTCTAGCGAAATAGCTATACTTTTAGTTGACTGAAACATTGGAATTTGCCGAAAATAGGGCTCAAAGTGGGCGAAATCGCTGATGCATAAGTGTCATGGCTACCTCTAACTTTGCGAAAGCATAATTCCGTTAGTTTTCAATCAAATTTCATAATTTTTGTGGCGTTATGATCAGAAAAAGATTCTCTATCATTTCATAAGAAAAAATAATTTTCTTTTTTTTTTTTAATTTCTTGTACCCTGAGAACGAGTTTCGGAGACCTCCCTTGGACCCTGAAAGGGTTAAAAGGAAGAGCGCATTTTTAGAAATAGGATAGGCTAAGAAAAAAAATTTAGGGCCAGTACTTACTGAGATATAAGCCCGCGAAGTTGGTGCTAAATGATGTGGTGTCGGCAAAATGGATCACTGCCGCTTGCAGAAACAATAAACATTTATCGTTTTTTTTTTTCAATTTTTTTTCAATTTTCTGCTGTTTTCATGCTATGATAATAATGTTTTGATGCAGATCTATTCATTTCATTGCCAATTCTTGTTTAGACACAAATGTTTGGTACTGAATTAGTAATCATACTGTCACAAACACACATGTTCACACTGATAAATGAATTTGTACACCTGGTTCAATCACATACTATTGTTTACATATATATACAAGGTATTTACAGGTCCCATTTATGTTTCTAGAAGTCCACCACTGTATGATACTCCAAGAAGCATGGATTCATACAGAGTGCCACTCCACATTACTGACTTACGTATCGTGTGTCTTTTCGCACTTGGGGTCGCTGTTTACTGTAAGCGCACACAACACACTTTTTCTGAGAGTACTTCTTCTTTGGAGTAGATTGTAATGGTATCAGGCAGTGACAGTTAGGGATTATTCGGTTGGGCACTTTCCCTTCTGGTTGTGGGGTGACAGGTTGCTGTTGTGGGGTGACAGGTCGCTGTGGAGTGGCAGGTATAGGTGTGGTACCATACTTTCTCCCTATCTGCTTGATGACATTTAGGGTGAATTCTGCATATCGTTGTCGCTTCCCAGTCTTTATTTCATACATGTTGAAGTCATTGAGCATTGCAATGTCCACAAGGTGGAAAAACACTTTTATATACCACTTGCGACTCCTACGCACACAGTCAACAAAGCCTATCATCATGTCACACTTGTCGACTAGTCACATATTGTTTGTATAGTCGAAGACAACAGCTGGCTTTTCAACAGGTTGATTGTTGAACCTGCTTAGTCTGTCTGTCTGTACCATCTCGTTTCTGTGGATGGTTGACAGCAATGTCACGTCTCGTTTGTCATGCCATGTCAGTGCCATGTCATTGGCATGAAATGCTTGCAATACACTTCCTCCAGTGAATTTTGTCATGTGTTTTCTATTTCTTCACACTGTTCCACATATATCAGTATTGTTCACACGTAGGAAATCAGCAAGCATAGGGCTTGTGTACCAGTTGTCTGTGAACAATGTATGACCCTTGCCAAGGTATGGCTGCATCATCTTGCGAACAACATCACCAGAAATGCCCAACATGCGCCTGGTATCATCAAGTGTATTTTTTCCTGTGTAGATAATGACATCCAACACAAAACCAGTCTGTCACACATAACAGTTTTATACCAAAGCGATTACGTTTGCTTGGTATATATTGTTTGAATGACAATCGTCCCTTGAACAGAATCAAGGACTCGTCAACAATAATGTTCTTGAATGGATAAAAGTAGGCACTGAATTTTTGCTTGAGATACATAAACAATTCCCGGATTTTGTAGAGGAGGTAATTTCGGTTTGGTGTATTCCTATCTGAGAAGTGCAACATTCTTAGCAACAGAAGGAATCTGTTGCAGGGAAGGAGGTCACGGTAGACTGGAGTGCTAATGAAGTGGTCTGTGGACCAGTAGTTTGCTATATTGTTCTTATATGTGTGTGGCATAAGCATGATAGTGCCAAGGAATAAATACATTTCAGCCACAGTTGTATCTTTCCACCTGCGCAGCCGTGACAATTCTGAAAAATCTGCATGGGCCATTGTATACTGGTAGTATAGGTTGGTCTGGGTAACAATCAGGTTCATTATTGGCTCATCAAAGTATACAGTAGTTGAAAATAGCCTAACTCTGTAGACTCATTTGTGATGGGACAGTGTGGCATGATGCCACTTCCACTTCCATCAAAATTGAAAGGATGGGGCACGAATGGTGTATGTTCAGTCCACTTCCATTCACGATCAGATGGTGCAGGGTGGACCTGTGGTATGGGACGTGGGGAAGCAGGAGGAGGGACGGGAGTGGGGTCAGCACATGATTGAGAGGGTGCCTCGTGGTCCTTTGTCTGTCCACACACAGCGCCACGAGGTCCAGGCACCGTGCCACCCACCACCTCTTCCTCCATCCCAGCATACTCTCGTTCATTATCACTTTCACTATCAGTGGCTGGGGTTTTGGATCGTGACCTGCCACAACCCTTGCCTCTGACTGCATATGGCACACTGCCTGAACGTAGGTTATGACACCCAAAAGTACGTTTCACTGGAGAATAATGATAATCACTGTCACTCGACGAATCGTCTATGGGCATAAAATCTATTTCATCATCGTCACTTATATCACCTTCACTATCGTCATTATCATAACACATGGAAAATGATAATTTCCTCTTGCGGAGTTGCCTTTGGGTAGTAACACTAGCAACCCCAGAGGTGCTGGGTTGAGGGTCTGTGGCCACACTGGCCACCTCAGAAGTGCTGGGCTGAGGGTCTGGTATGGCCACACTGTCTACACTAGCCACCCCAGAGGTGATGGGCTGAGGGTCGTCTGGGTTGTCATCAATAGTTTCACTAATTCCTTGATTATTAGTGGCTATATCACTGTCAAATCCACTAACCTCGCGTTCTGTTTCACTTTCCGAGAATAGTAGAGTGTTAATACGACGAGGCGTGAGTGAATCACGGGGGTTTGCCATGATGTTGACCTAAGATGGAGCTGAAACTAACTGGGGCTACCATGCGGTACCCTGGCGTCCCCGATTTTTTTCATACTGCGCCCACTGAGTGCACAGGTCTATTCTCTCATGTCTAGGCGACTCAGGCCTATCGCGCTAAATTTGAACGAATGTAAAATAAAACGTAGATGTACGTTCGGTCAGCTACGCATGTGAACGTATATCTACGTGTGGACAGTTCAAGGGTTAATTAAGACATTATTATACTCGATGAACAAGGTATGTTGATGGTAATAATAATAATAATTAATAAATAAAAATAATCGCTCTGAGGCACTTTAACCCTTTGGGGGTCAACAGGCCCTCTCCCAAACTTGTTCTCAGGGTCGATTTTTTTGGAAAAAAAAAATAAGTTATTTTTTCTTAGGAAATGATAGAGAATCTTTTCCCGATCATAATGACACCAAAAGTTTGAAATTTGATGGAAAACTTACGGAATTATGCTCTCGCGAAGTTATTTGTCTCGACGATATTTACGCATCAGTGATTTCGCCCAGTTTGAGCCCTATTTTTGGCCAATTCCCATGTTCCAGTCTACTAAAATCATAGCTATTTCGCTAGAACTCTATTTTGTCTATCGACTGAGTACAAGAAACTGCCCATTTACCAATTTCAACTATCCAAAAAAGTGGTCAGAAAATGGCAATTTGGCCAATTTCACTCAAATTTCAAAGGATGCCAATTTCAAAATGGGGTACAGAATAAGGCAGACATTCCTGGCACTAAAATAACATCTCTGTTCATTAGTCACGTCTCCAGGCCCCTCTTACATTACTTTTGCTTTCCATTTTGAATTTTTATTCTCACAAAAAAATAGAAGATTTACTGTTATGTATACAACTGCATCATTGTAAAATCGGTATACAGTGGGCCCTTGAAAATCGTCCATAATCCATTCCTGAGAGTCCGCCTATTTTCAAAATGGACGACTTTCAAAACCATTTTCCCCATAAGAAATAATGTAAATTAAATTAATCCGTTCCAGACACCCAAAAGTATTTAAAAAAATTTTTTTTACATGAAATGTACATTTATCTACACAGAAAACAATGAGATATATAGTTTTAAACAGTAATAAATTGACACTTACTTTTATTGAAGAGTTGTTAATGTGAGGAAGGAGGGGAGAGGAAGGAGGTATTGGTAGTGTTTGGAAGGGGAATCCCCTTCCATTAACATTTCAGGTACCAAGTCCTAGCCTTTCTGCTCCACTCCCTGCATCCCTGCTACACTCCCTGCATCCCTGCTACACTCCCTGCATCCCGGCTACACTCCCTGCATCCCGGCTACACTCCCTGCATCCCGGCTACACTCCCTGCATCCCGGCTACACTCCCTGCATCCCGGCTACACTCCTTGCATCCCGGCTACACTCCCTGCATCCCGGCTACACTCCCTGCATCCGGCTACACTCCCTGCATCCCGGCTACACTCCCTGCATCCCGGCTACACTCCCTGCATCCCGGCTACACTCCCTGCATCCCGGCTACACTCCCTGCATCCCGGCTACACTCCCTGCATCCCGGCTACACTCCCTGCATCCCGGCTACACTCCCTGCATCCCGGCTACACTCCCTGCATCCCGGCTACACTCCCTGCATCCCGGCTACACTCCCTGCATCCGGCTACACTCCTGCATCCCGGCTACACTCCCTGCATCCCGGCTACACTCCCTGCATCCCGGCTACACTCCCTGCATCCCGGCTATACTCCCTGAATCCCTGCTACACTCTTTACCACAGGGCTGGCACTAGGAGCTTTCTTTGGGCCCATGGTGACTTATTTAACAGTTGCAAGCACTAAAAACAATGGAATAATGACGAAATGTATGGTATGAATGCATGGATGGCGGTCACTCGCTGGTAAACAATGGCACACTGACGCTCAATGTGGTGTTTATGTGCCCAGGCGGCTGGGAGGCCACGTGGACGCGTTTCAGAGGACCGCCTATTTTTAAGCCAACGGACTATTATCAAGCCAATATTTTGCCGATAAAAGTGGCCTATTTTCAAATTCGCCTATATTTTTTGAGGGTCCACTGTAAATAATATCAGCGCACTTGTGCAAGAATATTAGACTTGCCAGTTGATGTGTATTGGACCCATGGTGTAATTTGTTTTCTCTTGAACATCGGCAAAAATCGAACATTTTCGCTACTTTGAACTCAATTTCAAGGTACAGTGGACCCCCGAGTAACAAAAAAACTTCATTCCAGAAGCCTGCTCAAGTGCCATTACCGAACGAATTTACTCCCTTAAGGAATAATGTCACGTAGGCTAGTCTATTTCAGACCCCCATAAATACACTTCCACAAGCACTTACAATATTATACTTACATAATTGTACGATTTCCGGGGTGTTCGTTACTCGGGGGTCCACTGTACCTGTTTTCGTCAAACCAATAAAAATCATCTCTATTTCTGTAATATATCTTCCATTCTATCAAATGAGACCAAGAAAACGAGAATACATCAATAAATACCATATGAAAATAGACTGCAAAGTTGCTTTTTTAAATGAAAAAATGGTCAGTTTTGTTTTCCTCATTTTGCAGTTTGTGCTGCAGGAATTTTTTTATACTGCGCACACTACCACACAGACCCATTCTTTCATATGTAGGCCTACCAGCTGTTTCCCGCTTAATTTGAGGCCGCTAGAATTTACATGTACTAGTACGGTAGCGACCCTGGCTCGTAAAACATACTAGTACGGCACCGACCCCGAAAGTGTTATATGTCATACGTATTTCATAATAATAAACATGACGTGTCAGCAGATGGGTCTATGGATGATGAGGTGAATCATAGAATTGATGAGGGTAAAAGGGTAAGTGGTGCACTTAGGAGTCTGTAGAGACAAAGAACTTTGTCCGTGGAAGCAAAGAAGGGAATGCATGAGAGTATAGTTATACCAACACATTTATATGGGTGTGAAGCAAGGGTGGTGAATGTTGCAACAAGGAGAAGGCTGGAGGCAATGGAAATGTCATGTCTGAGATCAATGTGTGGTGTGAATTTAATGCAGCGAATTCGTAGTGTGGAAATTAGGAGGAGGTGCGGGATTACCAAGACTTATCCAGAGGGCTGAGGAAGCGTTGAGGTGGTTTGGACATGTAGAGAGGATGGAACAAAGTAGAATGACTGTGAGAGTGTATAAATCTGTAGTGGAGGGAAGGCGGGATAGGGGTCGGACTAGGAAAGGTTGGAAGGAGGGGGTAAAGGAGGTTTTGTATGCGAGGGGCTTGGACTTCCAGCAAGCATGCAGGAGCATATTTGATAGGAGTGAATGGAGACGAATGGTTTTTAATATACAGTGGTCCCTCGGTTTTTGTGCATCTCCAAACTCGAACATTTATGTAAGTGTATTTTCGTAAGTACTGTTGCAAGTGTAATTTTGGGGGTCTGAAATAGACTAACCTACGTGACATTATTTCTTAAGGAAGTAAATTCGTTCGGTAATGGCACTTGAGCAGCATTCTGGAACGAATTTTCAACGAAAACCGAGGGACCACTGTACAATACAATAAATTTTATTTCATTGCTCGTGTACATAGGTTTACATTACAATCATACAGTAGATCGTCATTTAGCACGGTAGTTACGTTCCTGAAAATGTCGTGTTAGATAATTTCGTGTTATGTAATTAAAAGAACTTATGGGAAAAATAGGGTTACGTTCCTGGGAGTCCCCAAAAAGCCAAACAAGTTTTTTATAGACCAACAGATCTTACAAAAATAAAAGTGAATATGTAATTGTAGTTCATTACCGTGATGTATTATGTTGTTTTTACTGCTTAAGACTACAAATGTAACAGAAATAATAGTATTTACCTTAAATTGTGGGTGCTGGTGTTTGTGGATGATTGTGAAGAGAGTGGAGAGTTATGCTGTGGCCCTACTGGGCTGAGGTGGAGTCATTCAGTAAGTCAGTCAAGTCATTCAGTAAGTCAGTCAAGTCAGTCAAGTCAAGTCAGTCAAGTCAGTCAAGTCAAGTCAGTCAAGTCAGTCAAGTCAGTCAGTCAAGTCAGTCAAGTCAGTCAGTCAAGTCAGTCAGTCAAGTCAGTCAAGTCAGTCAAGTCAGTCCAGTCAGTCAGTCAGTCAAGTCTTGTCTAATATCTTTGTTTTCTTCGTTAATTCAAGATCAAAACACAATTCACTCTCTCTCATTCTTCACAAACACAGCTGGCTTGTAGCAGAGGACTTTTTTTTTATGCATATGAAATACGTACGAATGCTGGGATGGTGGGGTCCGGGGTGGCTGGGGAAGGCGCGTGGTGTCTGCTGAATCACAACAAGGTGGCTGCTTGTGGGAATGGTTATTTGTTTTTCCTTCCCGCAGACTGTAAGTAAGTTTATTCAGTTATACACAGATACAGTTACGAAAATTATCATAAATAGCAGCATATGTGTAGAGAACCTAGGATAACCCAAAAACGTCAGTGACTTATTTCCATTGTCTGACTTTTTTTTGGGTTATCCTAGGTTCTCTACACATATGCTGCTATGTATGATAATCAATGTAACTGTACTTACCTAATTGTGGTTGCAGGGGTCGAGACTCAGCTCCTGGCCCAGGTGTATCTGAATAAACTTACAGTTTGCAGGAAGGAAAAACAAATTCCCTTTTTCTCTAAGAACGAGGATTGGGCTTACACTTGAAATCACCTGATGCATTACCGAAAAGGAGCAAGGTGAAGCGATCCTTTGCTGTCTTGAAGCCTGGTGCACTTTTCTCTTGCTAACTGATATAAGTTCGTGTTGGCATTTTCTTCCAGAAAACACTTCTCTTATCAGCATTAAACACTTGATGTGGCTCATAGCCACCCTCAGTCGGACCCCCACTGACTCAATGGTTTAACCAACCGCGTGCTACCGTGTGTCCAAAAAATTTTCCCCTCCCGCAAACCGTGTAATATCATTTTTACGTCATGTTAGATGATAATGTGCCGCAATTCTTCAATCGTGCAATACCCGTAACGTGTAACATATTCTCGTGCTAAATGACGGTCTACTGTAAATTGAAGTGCAAGGAGAGCCTCTGGCATGCTTTGGCATTAGGGGCAGCTTAATCTAATGGCTTATAGACTATGAACATAATATTAGAGTAATTGAGTGAGTTTGTATTGGTATATCGTTCAAATTATGATATGATGATAATACATTGTTCATTACAAAATGATGATAGACATTGTAACAAGTGTTTAGCAGGATGGAGACATAATAGTAAAAATTAAATTATCTTAATGAAAATAACATTGAGCATTTTGAGAGTAATTTACAGTTTGTGTATTTAGTTTAGGGTGATTAGGTGGTAACATAATTGTAAAATTTTAAATTATTTTATAGGAAAATAACTTTGAGCATTTTTGAAAGCAATTTACAGTATGAGTATGAGTGCTGTTGGAGGTGAAGCAAAGTAACATTTATGAAGGGATTCAGGGAAACTGGCAGGCCGGACTTGAGTCCTGGAGATGGGAAGTACAATGTCTGCACTCTGAAGGGGGGATGTTCAATGTTGCAGTTTTATATCTGTAGTGTAAACATGCCTCTGGCAAGACATTGATGGAGTGAATGATGATGAAAGTTTTTCTTATTTGGGCCACCCTGCCTTAGTGGGAAACGGCAATGTGTTAATAAAAAAAAAAAAAATGACACAAGCAAGGTTCCCTACACCAGTGCAATTTATCAAATGTCACTGGCTGTCATCAGTTATCTGACACTTATTACACCATAAAAAAAAAAGTGACTTCAGCCGTTACAGAAATGCTATGTGCTAAACATACATTGTTTTTTCATTAAGTCAGCCAAGTCAGTGTGTCATTCAGCCAAGTCAGTGTGTCATTCAGCCAAGTCAGTGTGTCATTCAGCCAAGTCAGTGTGTCATTCAGCCAAGTCAGTGTGTCATTCAGCCAAGTCAGTGTGTCATTCAGCCAAGTCAGTGTGTCATTCAGCCAAGTCAGTGTGTCATTCAGCCAAGTCAGTGTGTCATTCAGCCAAGTCAGTGTGTCATTCAGCCAAGTCAGTGTGTCATTCAGCCAAGTCAGTGTGTCATTCAGCCAAGTCAGTGTGTCATTCAGCCAAGTCAGTGTGTCATTCAGCCAAGTCAGTGTGTCATTCAGCCAAGTCATGTGTCATTCAGCCAAGTCAGTGTGTCATTCAGCCAAGTCAGTGTGTCATTCAGCCAAGTCAGTGTGTCATTCAGCCAAGTCAGTGTGTCATTCAGCCAAGTCAGTGTGTCATTCAGCCAAGTCAGTGTGTCATTCAGCCAAGTCAGTGTGTCATTCAGCCAAGTCAGTGTGTCATTCAGCCAAGTCAGTGTGTCATTCAGCCAAGTCAGTGTGTCATTCAGCCAAGTCAGTGTGTCATTCAGCCAAGTCAGTGTGTCATTCAGCCAAGTCAGTGTGTCATTCAGCCAAGTCAGTGTGTCATTCAGCCAAGTCAGTGTGTCATTCAGCCAAGTCAGTGTGTCATTCAGCCAAGTCAGTGTGTCATTCAGCCAAGTCAGTGTGTCATTCAGCCAAGTCAGTGTGTCATTCAGCCAAGTCAGTGTGTCATTCAGCCAAGTCAGTGTGTCATTCAGCCAAGTCAGTGTGTCATTCAGCCAAGTCAGTGTGTCATTCAGCCAAGTCAGTGTGTCATTCAGCCAAGTCAGTGTGTCATTCAGCCAAGTCAGTGTGTCATTCAGCCAAGTCAGTGTGTCATTCAGCCAAGTCAGTGTGTCATTCAGCCAAGTCAGTGTGTCATTCAGCCAAGTCAGTGTGTCATTCAGCCAAGTCAGTGTGTCATTCAGCCAAGTCAGTAAGTCATTCAGCCAAGTCAGTAAGTCATTAAGTCAGGCAGACAGATACAGACAGACATGATAAAGAAGCCCAAATTAATAAAAACTCGCATAATGTGGACTTCCGGCAAACAAAAAAAATTAATTCCAGAAGCCTGCTCAGGTGCCATTACCGAACGAATTTACTCCCTTAAGAAATAATGTCAAGTAGGTTAGTCCATTACAGACCCCCAAAAATACACTTCCACAAGCACTTACAATATTATACTTACATAATTGTACGATTTCCGGGGTGTTCGTTAGCCGGGGGTCCACTGTATAGTGGTCCCTCGGTTTTCGCCGAAAATTTGTTCCAGAATGCTGCTCAAGTGCCATTACCGAATGAATTTACTTCCTTAAGAAATAATGTCACGTAGGTTAGTCTATTTCAGACCCCCAAAAATACACTTGCAACAGCACTTACGAAAATACACTTACATAAATGTTCAAGTTTGGAGATGCACGAAAACCGAGGGACCACTGTATATGGAGAGGTATCAGAGGGTGTGTGGGGCTGGGGGCTATTCAGAGAGAGGGAGGAGGTGGGGAGAGGGAGGGGTGGTGACACTTTTGAAGTGTCAGTAAGGGGTCATTCCTCGATTCGAAATCGTTTACCGACAGTGTCTTAGGCCCCTATTTCCGTCGTTAAGTGAGGAGAGGCTGTATTTTCAAGTGGCATAATCTTTTGCATTCTTGCCTTTTGTTAAGAACTTTTTTTTATGCCTTGACTATTAAGCATCGGCTATTTTATCCTTCTATTAACCCTTTGACTGTTTTGGTCGTATATACAAGGAAAATAGAAGCAGTAAGTAAGAGAGAGGTGAAGGTTTATAAACTAAAAGAGGAGGCAGTTAGGGTAAGATATAAACAACTATTGGAGGATAGATGGGTTAGTGAGAGTGTAGGCAATGGGGTTGAAGATGTATGGGGTAGATTTAAAAATGTAATGTTAGTGTTCAGCAGAAGTTTGTGGTTACAGGCGAGTGGGTGCGGGAGGGAAGTAGAGCGATTGGTGGAATGATGTAAAGAGAGTAGTAAGGGAGAAAAAGTTAGCATATGAGAGGTTTTTACAAAGTAGAAGTGATGCAAGGAGGAAAGAGTATATGGAGAGAAAGAGAGAGGTTAAGAGAGTGGTGAAGCAAGTAAAAAAAGAGCAAATGAGAGAGTGGGTGAGGTGTTATCAACAAATTTTGTTGAAAATAAGAAAGTTTTGGAGTGAGATTAATAAGCTGAGGAAGCCTAGGGAACAAATGGATTTGACAGTTAAAAATAGGAGAGGAGAGTTATTAAATGGAGAGTTAGAGGTATCGGGAAGATGGAGCGAATATTTTGAGGAGTTGTTAAATGTTGATGAAGACAGGGAAGCTGTGATTTCGTGTATAGGGCATGGAAGAATAACATCTTGTAGGAGTGTGGAAGAGCCAGTTGTGAGTGTGGGGGAAGTTTGTGAGGCAGTGGGTAGAATGAAAGTGGGTAAGGCAGCTGGGATTGATGGGATAAAGATAGAAATGTTGAAAGCAGGTGGGGATATAGTTTTGGAGTGGTTGGTGCTATTATTTAATAAATGTATGGAAGAGGGTAAGGTACCCTAGGGATTGGCAGAGAGCATGTATTGTTCCTTTGTATAAAGGCAAAGGGGACAAAAGAGAGTGCAAAAATTATAGGGAATAAGTGTTGAGTGTACCTGGTAAAGTTTATCGTAGTTATTATTGAAAGAATTAAGAGTAAGACAGAAAGCAGGATAGCAGATGAACAAGGGGGCTTTAGGAAAGGTAGGGGGTGTGTAGACCAAGTGTTTACAGTAAAACATATAGGTGAACAGTATTTGGATAAGGATAAAGATGTTTTTGTGGCCTTTATGGATTTGAAAAAGGCATATGATAGGGTGGATAGGGGGGCAATGTGGCAGATGTTGCATGTGTATGGAATAGGAGGTAGGTTACTGAAAGCAGTTTAGAGTTTTTATGAGGATAGTGAGGCTCAGGTTAGGGGTAGGAGGGAGGGGGGCTATTTCCCCGTAAAGGGGGCCCTTTGACAAGGATTTTGATG
>WNWK01024783.1:0-29290 GCA_009830355.1 Cherax destructor
GAGTCGTGAGATGTTACGCTACTGTGAGGTGTAGTCTTTGTTAGTGTGATGTGACTGTGAGGTGTAGTCTTGCCCCTTATATAAGTCCTCTTGTCATGTTTCCTTTTATAGTTCCTTGATAATGTGAGTAGTCACGAAAGCGCTTGGAATTCCTCTATTTTTTCATAGTGGTTGTCTTGCATATTCTGATATCACCTGATTACTGTGATCTTTTTGCACCGCATATATATATATATATATATTCTTTTCCTTTGCCACCCTTTGGACTGTCACCCGGGAGCTCTGAGGAAGGTCTACTGGCCCAAGCTTGGCAGATCTAACTCACACTAACCCCACACCCACTCATGTAGTTGTCTAAGCTATTTTTTAAGCTACAAAAGGTTTTAGCTTCAGTGACACTACTCGGGAGTTTGTTGAACTCATCCAACAAATCTGTTACTAAACCAATACTTTCCTGTATTCTTTCTAAATCTTCAAAATCTGTTTCTAATACGAGTCCTGTTACATTCTCGTTCAACTGTGCCTTGGGATAAAAATATTATCGTTTATTAATATTATTGTGATAATGGGTAATCGTGGATCTAAAGAGAGAGTGGAGAATGGAGAGAGTGGGGAGCAGGAGAGCGGGGAGCGTGAGAGCGGCTTGCAAGGTGAGAGCTTCAAGAGCGAGAGCTTGAGGAGCGAAAGCTTGCAGAGCGAGGAGTCAGGGTGTAGCGAGGGATGTCGAGTGTTCTTGGTGGGAACCATGTACGTGATGGACATGTTGCTGTTCCTGGCGGTTCTGTGGGCGACGGTAGACTGGACCACTTCCGAGAGGAACCTACTCTGGCATTTGGTCCCTTTCACCAGCACGTACAAGCTGGTGGCCTTCTTCCTCCTGCCTACACTGCCTTTCCTGCTGGTGGGAGCTCTCCCTCTTGCCTGGTCACTTACGGTGTCTCGCTACCTACTTAACCCGACCTTCTACACACGGAAGAGGGCAGTAGCGACTGGTAAGCACTATATCACCGTAAGGTTGGTGGCTGCCCCGTTGTTTATATCATATGTGGTATTCTCCTGGTGGCTGTTTATTCTGGTCGTGCCCTTGCAGACGCGTTGGGCATTCTCAAAAGTGACAGACGACTATTATGTTGACGAGGCAGTTCGGGAGAGAGTCAATCGCTTCTAGCAGAACGCCCAGTGCTGCGGATTTCAATCCTTCGACGAATGGTTTGAAATACAACAGGTTGATTATCCATACACGTTCTTGCTTCGTGAGGGATACCTGACGCCCCAGCAAGTTATCACGGACCAGGTACCTCCATCCTGCTGCAAGAAGGACAGTATGCAACTGTGCTTTCCGGCCAATCTACGCCAACAAGTGCAACATCTGGCTCCAAGGAGTTTTCCAAGTGTCAACGTGGCTGGCTGTCACAATGTATATCAGGCCTGGGGTGTAGCCAGCCGGGCTTGGTCGTTGCTGCTGGTGTCGTGGTGTGTGTTGCAGCTGGTCCTCTTTTGCCCGATCATTCGTTGGGTGACGACCTCAATGGAATGCGCAGCCTGGAGAGGGTTGGTGAAGGGAACAGGTGTCGTCACTGGTCGTGGCGTTCCCTGGCTTGTCTGTGCTCCAAAGGGTAAAAACGACACAGAAGAAACAGCGACTACCTATAGTGATACAACAGCACGACCCTCCGGTGATAATGCATCAACACGACCTCCCAGTTATACAACAACACGACCTCCCATTGATGCCCAAGTACAACCTTCTAGTGATACCCCAGTACGACCTTCCATTGATGCACCGGAACGATCTCCCATTGACGCCCCAGTACGACCTCCTAGTGATACACCAGCACGACTTCCCAGTGATACACCAGCGCCACCTCTCACTACATCACGACCCTCCGGTAATACAACAGTACCACCGCTAACTAATAAATCACGACCCAACTAATGTACCATTACGACCCCCTAGTCTTGAATACTGTTCTCATTCTCTTTTCTTAATATCTTTCTCGTCATGGCCAGTCATTTTATTTCTCACTGTGCCCAATCATTCCGTCTTTCTTACTACCCCAGAATAAGATCTAAAGAAAAATAATTTTATTCTGTTCGGTAAGGTCTGCATTAGACCTTATTACCGAGTAATAAGGTCTGCATTACGCCTTATTACCGAGTAATAAGGTCTGCATTACGCCTTATTACCGAGTAATAAGGTCTGCATTACGCCTTATTACCGAGTAATAAGGTCTGCATTAGACCTTATTACCGAGTAATAAGGTCTGCATTACGCCTTATTACCGAGTAATAAGGTCTGCATTACGCCTTATTACCGAGTAATAAGGTCTGCATTAGACCTTATTACCGAGTAATAAGGTCTGCATTAGACCTTACTGTTTTATTGCGTAAAAGAGGTTTATAAGAGTTGTTCATGTATAACGTCCGTTATGTTACGACAGGTGTTGTTCCATGATCGGTGTGTTACGACAGGTGTTCATTCTTCAGTGTGTTACGACAGGTGTTGTTCATTGTTTGGTGTATTACGACAAGTGTGTTGTTCACTGTTCAGTGTGTTACGACAGGTTTTGTTCAGTGTGTTACGACAGACGCAGAATATTCGCTATTTTACGACAGACATTGCACAGTGTTCGCTATACTACGACCGTACAAAAGATCTTATTATAGCTAACTATTAGCTATATTATTATCCTTCCTCTCCATTTCTTTCTTCCTCTTTCCCCTTCCAAGACTCCACTTTCCACAAGAGAAGGTAGGGACACTGTAAGCTTGTTATGAACCGCTGGCTGAGTAAGGTTATTTCGGGATTAGTTGACTTTAAAGTCTCAGAGGGTGACGTGAAGACTTGTAAATGGATTAGTTGATGTTAAAGTCTGAAAATTTGATGTGAAGACTTTCAAAGGATTAGTTGACGTTAAAGTGTCTGTTTGATGTGAGGACTTTTAAGGGATTAGTTGTAGTTAGAGTCTGAGAGTTTGGTGTGAAGGTATCAAGCAAAATTGATCCTTCTCTTTTATCCTCTTCATCTTCCGTTGATTAGAATAAATTACTTGTTCTCGGTACTGCGAATGCAAATTAGAAATACATTAGTGTTTCTTCAATTGTCTCAAGGCGATTTGATACAGAAGAATTAAGAAGATACCAGCAATTTTAAATTCTCTAAACAAAGTCAATGTCACTTCATGCTTTGTGGCTTCAAGTTTACCAAATGGAATTGGTCGTGGTCTGTGTCAGTGATCATGGCAAGAATGCCTGGTTGTTGGTCAGTCTATTGGTGCTTGCAACTTGCAGTCTGACATAGGTACCAAAGGATATGTGGAATGAACACTTGTCAGTGCTCAGTAATAACACCCACATGGTAGCAGAAACTAAGAAGGTTAATTTCGATTCCTTTCTAGAATCCTCTTCAGCTGAAGAGGATCTGAAAAGGGGATCGAAATGTACTGATCAATTAATCTTCTGAGTTTCTGTGTCCATGTGGGTTAATATTGAGCATTAGTGCCAAAGTTTAGATGATCAGGAATAGTCACTCTGTTATCTATTTTTAAAGACAGTTGAAAGTTTATTGATAATTATAGATATAATTAGTTAAAGCGTCTTTATAACTCTTAAAATTTATATGATAACAACAAACAACTAAAGAAAACGTGGAGTAGAAGGGGTAAATAAGTTGTTTTTTTCGCAAACATTGACTGACCAAATAACTGCTGCAGCGTACGGGCGCCTAGCAAACCTAAGAATAAAGTTTCAACACCTGAATAAGGAATGGTACAAGACTCTGTACACCGTGTACGTCAGGCCCATAGTGGAGTATGCAGCACCATCATGGAACCCACACCTGGTCAATCACATTAAGAAGTTAGAGAAAGTGCGAAGGTTTTCAACCAGACTAGTCCTGGAGCTGAGGGGTATGTCCTACGAGGAGAGGTTAAGGTAAAAAAAAACCTGACGACACTGGAGGACAGGAGGGGTCATGATAACGACATATAAAATACTAAAAGGAATTGACAAGTGTGTGTGTGTTTGTTAGTGACTTATTCACAATGTGTAAACGTCACTTGCTCTCTCTGTATGCATATATTGTTGCAAATAACGATACATATCTGTGGGATGTATAGAGAGGTAAAAATGGGCCTAAATGAATAGTTTAATGACTAACGGATTTTTTTACAAGATGGTCATGGACAGAATGTTCCAGAGATGGGACACAGCAACAAGGGGTGAAAACTGGAAATTAAAGACTCAGGTGATTCACAGCGATGTTAGGAAGTATTTTTTTCAGTCTTAGAGTTGCCAGGATGTGGAAGAGTCTGCAGAGTGATGTAGTGAAGGCAGAATCCATCTACAGCTTTAAGAAGAGATACGATGAATCTCTTGGAGCAGGGAGAGAGAGTGGAACTAGTAGCGACAAGCGAAGAGGCGGGCCAGGAGCTGTGAATCGACCCCTGCAATCATAAATAGGTAAGAACAAATAGATAAGAATATACACACACACAAATAGCAGATATAAATAATAAAAAAAGCGTACTAAACAAAATTAAAAAAGAAACAAGACGAACTACTGAGAGCAGCTCCCACCTGAACGTTCTCTCTCATCGCCATAAAATTCTCCTAAACACAAGGAACAAGAAGAGAGAAAGATTCTGGGAAAGAAAGAACGGCAGGGAAGAATGTGGAGGCACACCCCCCGCCAGCCATCACCGCCGACTGCAAGTGTCTGAGTAAAACGCCGCTGAGAGAGGAAACCAATCTGCCCTAAGTCGGCACCACCTTTCCCAGTGACGAGGCTGCTGATTGGTGGATGAGGGTTCGTTGACCTCCCCCCCCCACCCCCATCCTCGTTCAACCTGCCGAAAACGTCGGTAATACGTGTGTTCTTTTTTTTTTCATCAGGGGAAACGCTAAATCCGTAGGGATCATATAGCATCTGGGGAATGGGAGGCACTGTCGTTCTATCCAAGAAAGGAGAGGTTAAGCTCAGTTCAGGGGATCAAGAGCCTCTCACCGGCATCAAGGTACCTCCCGTGAGGAAAAACACATACATAAACTAGATGTATTTTTGGTCCCTGTACACAGTAATCCCAGCCCCCTGCACCTCAACGCTCGTGAGAGGAACACAGAAAAGTTGATCATGCAATTGAATATTACCGTTGAAGACTGAAAGTAATGAGGAGAAGCATTTACAAGTCATCACATGGAAATTAATATCCAAATTTCTTCAATGAAAATGGCAAATTGGACATAGACCAAATCTAATTCAATCCTTTCAATGAGACGAAATGAGACCAATATTGTAAAATACACAAGCACATCAAGACTCACGAAATCGTGATAACACGATTGCAAACAAACCACAGTACGGATGGGATTAGAAACCATGGCAAATAAGTTTACGACTCTCTTGCCATGGGTTCTAACCCTACCCGTACAGTGTGTATTTTTTTTACAAGTTTGAAGCCGCTCGGAAGTTCCATCATCAAGTAATCAGAATGGAAGCCTCGAAGCTAATCAGATGCAACATTCAGAAATTATCCCTTGAAAAGCGATATTACAATCTTTTTTAACTATAGAAAGGCAAACTAAGACATATACAACCAAAATCAATCCAAAATTTTCTCCAATTAAGATTCACCAACTTTTACGAAAGTAAGAAATTAGTTAACAGTACCTTAATTTAACCCACGATAACTAAGTAAAGTCAGGTACTGACTTTATTAACCCCTGGATAACTAAGTAAAGTCAGATACTGACTTTATTAACCCATGGATAACTAAGTAAAGTCAGATGCTGACTTTATTAAACCCTGAATAACTAAGTAAAGTCAGATACTGACTTTATTAAACCCTGGATAACTAAGTAAAGTCAGATACAGACTTTATTAAACTTTGGATAACTAAGTAAAGTCAGATACTGACTTTATTAAACCCTGGATAACTAAGTAAAGTCAGATATTGACTTTATTAAACCCTGGATAACTAAGTAAACTCAGATAATTAAGTAAATTCAGATACTGACTTTATTAAACCCTGAATATCTAAGTAAAGTCAGATACTGTCTTTATTAACCCAGGATAACTAATTAAAGTCAGATACTGACTTTATTAACCCAGGATAACTAAGTAAAGTCCGATACTGACTTTATTAACCCAGGATAACTAAGTAAAGTCAGATACTGACTTTATTAACCCAGGATCACTAAGTAAAGTCCGATACTGACTTTATTAACCCAGGATAACTAAGTAAAGTCAGATACTGACTTTATTAACCCAGGATAACTAAATAAAGTTAAATTAAAAAATCACGTAAGAAAAATGATTAGATTTTTATTTTTAAAGAAAATCCCAGATAATATAATTTAAAAAAAAATGGTAAATTGGGGCCAACAGATCACAAAATTAATACGAAAATACTCTCATTTAAGACATATTAACATTTAGGGTTTGAATCCGATCCGACGAGTCATTCTCCAGTTATGGCGCTGATTCCAACTATTAGATTTTTTAATTAAATATTTTTTTATTCACAAATTTGTCTTCACGTAAACGAAATTTTGTAGAAAATATCCTGGGAACTATCCTGGGAACTATCCTGGGAACTATCCTGGGAACTATCCTGGGTACTATCCTGGGTACTATCCAGGGTACTATCCTGGGTACTATCCTGGGTACTCTCCAGGGTACTATCCTGGGTACTATCCTGCATACTATCCTGGGTACTATCCAGGGTACTCTCCTGGGTACTATCCTAAGTACTATCCTGCGTATTATCCTGAGTACTATCCTGCATACTATCCTGGGTACTATCCTGGGTACTGTCCTCTTTACTATCCTGGGTACTATCCTGGGTACTATCCTGGGTACTATCCAGGGTACTATCCTAGGTACTATCCGGAGTACTATCCTTGGAACTATCATGGGTACTATCCTGGGTACTATCCTGCGTACTATCCTGGGTACTATCCTGGGTACTATCCTAGGTATTATCCTGGGTATTATCCTTGGTACTATCCTGGGTACTATCCAGAGTACTATCATGGGTACTATCCTGGGTACTATCCAGGGTACTATCCTGGGTACTATCCTGCGTACTATCCTGGGTACTCTCCAGGGTACTATCCTGGGTACTATCCTAGGTACTATCCTGCGTACTATCCTGGGTACTATCATGGGTACTATCCTGGGTACTGTCCTCTTTACTATCCTGGGTACTATCCAGGGTACTATCCTTGGTACTATCCTGAGTACTATCCTGGGAACTATCCTGGGTACTATCCTGGGTACTATCCAGGGTACTATCCTGGGTACTATCCTGGGTACTATCCTGGGTACTATCCAGGGTACTATCCTGGGTACTATCCTGCGTACTATCCTGGGTACTATCCTGGGTACTGTCCTCTTTACTATCCTGGGTACTATCCAGGGTACTATCCTGGGTACTATCCTGAGTACTATCCTGGGTACTATCCTGGGTACTATCCAGGGAGCACTCCTGGGTACTATCCTGGGTATTATCCTGGGTACTATCCTTGGTATTATCCTGAGTTCTATCCTGGGTACTATCCTGTGTACTATCCTGGGTACTATCCTGGGTACTGCCCTGTTTACTATCCTGCGTACTATGCTGGGTACTATCCTGAGTACTATCCTATGTACTATTCTGGGTACTATCCTGGGTACTATCCAGTGTACTATCCTGGATACTATCCAGGGTACTATCCTGGGTACAATCCTGGGTAATATCCTGGGTACAATCCTTGTATTATCCTTGTTACTATCCTGGGTACTATCCTGGGTACAATCCTTGAATTATCCTGGGTACTGTCTAGGGTACTATCCTGGGTACTATCTAGGGTACTATCCTGGGTACTACCCTGGTACTATCCAGGGTACAAACCTGGTACTATCCGGGGTACTGTCATGTTTACTATCCAGGGTACTATCCTAGGTACTATCCTGGGTATTATCCTGGATAATGTCCTGTTTACTATCCTGTTTACTATCCTGGGTACTATCCTGGGTACTATCTTGGGTACTATCCAGGGTACTATCCTGGTTACTATCCAGGGTACTATCCTGGGTACTATCCTGGGTATTATCCTGGGTACGATCCTGGTATTATCCTGGTTACTATCCTGGGTACTATCCTGGGTACAATCCTGGTACTCTCCTGGGTACTATCTAGGGTACTATCCTGGGTACTACCCTGGTACTATCCAGGGTACTATCCTAGGTACTATCCAGGGTACAATCCTGGTACTATCCTGGGTACTGTCATGTTTACTATCCAGGGTACTATCCTGGGTACTATCCTGGGTACTATCCTGAGTACTGTCCTGGGTACTATCCTGGGTACTATCCTGGATACTATCCTAGGTTCAATACTGGTACTATCCTGGGTACTATCCTGGGTACTATCCAAGGTACTATCCTGTATACTATCCAGGGTACTATCCTGGGTACTATCGAGGGTACTATCCTGGGTACTATCCTGGGTACTATCCAGGGTACTATCCTGGGTACTATCCTGGGTACTATCCTGGATACTATCCTGGGTACTATCCAGGTTACTATCTAGGGTACTATCCTGGGTACTATCCTGGGTACTATCCATGGTACTATCCACGGTACTATCGTGGGTACTATACTGGGTACTATACTGGGTACTATCCTAGCTACTATCCTGGCTACTGTCCTAGGTATTATCCTTAGTACTATCTTGGATACTGGTTTGGGTACTATCCTGGCTACTATCTTGAGCATTATCCTGGGCACTATCTTGAGCAACATCCTGGCTACTATCCAGGCTACTATCCTAACTACTATCCTGGCACTAATATGCATCAGTTATTAAATACTGTACACATTCATAAGAGTTAAACTGAAATATATTTAACGTGAATTAAATTTCACACAAAATGTGTATTTACACACTTTAAGTTCGCTCCCAGACATCGTCAAATTCGGAGACCATTCAAGTGAACGCTTACAACTACGACTCAGATTATTAACGCGACCGCTAACGCACTCGGCTCACACACTGTGGTCCGTGGTTAAATCCCCCGGTACGGCTGGAAAACATTAGGACGTATTTCCATGAGACACCGGTTGCCTATGTTCACCCATCAGTAAAATAGGTACCTGGGTGTTAGTCGACTGGTGTGGGTCGCATCCTGGGACAAAATTGACCTAATATGTCTGAAATGCTCTGCCTAACAAGGAACTTTCTATATAGTTGTATGTAATTGATGTCAATTAGGTCTGTATACCTTCCCCATACCACGGGTGGGGTTCGAACCCCAATCCCAGATACTGGGAACGAGTCCTGTAACTTTGGTCATGGGTTTCGTGAACTTACCAGCTGTTCCCAGAATCTAGTTCTAGTTATCGTACACAAGCGTTGAAAATTTAATACTGATTTTATGAGATGTTCTTGAGTTACGAACGAAATAAAACCGATGTATTTTGGTTTACACGAATCAATTTGACAAGCTAAGAGCTGTTTTCCAATCGCAGTATCCGAGGTATAGTAGCGTTCCCTATGATGCAGCCCATACCAGCTGGTGACTCCCAGGTACCTACTTCCTGCTAGGTGAACAGTGACAGCAGACGTAATGTGACTAACACCCAGGTACCTACTTACTGTTAGGTGAACAGTGAGAGCAGGTGTAAGGTGACTAACACCCAGGTACCTACTTACTGCAAGGTGAACAGTGACAGCAGGTGTAAGGTGACTAACACCCAGGTACCTACTTACTGCTAGATGAGCAGTGACAGCAGGTGTAAGGTGACTAACACCCAGGTACCTACTTACTGCTAGGTGAGCAGTGACAACAGGTGTAAGGTGACTAACACCCAGGTACCTACTTACTGCTAGGTGAACAGTGACAGCAGGTGTAAGGTGACTAACACCCAGGTACCTACTTACTGCTAGGTGAGCAGTGACAGCAGGTGTAAGGTGACTAACACCCAGGTACCTACTTACTGCTAGGTGAGCAGTGACAGCAGGTGTAAGGTGACTAACACCCAGGTACCTACTTACTGCTAGGTGAGCAGTGACAGCAGGTGTAAGGTGACTAACACCCAGATACCTGTAGATGAATGGTTCAGAGAACCGACAAGTTGTTAAATTAGACACATATGCAACACTTGGGTATCTTTATTGAGGAAACGTTTCGCCACACAGTGACTTCATCAGTCCATACAAAGGAGAATCATGAAGAACAGGAGGCGTTTGAGGTGGTCAGTCCCTCAGCCTTGAGTCGATGTTGTCAGTCCGTCAATCAGTATATAAGTATATAAGCTACCTCTTCGCAGATATGCTGTATTCTATTCAAGATTGATGGACTGACAACATCGACTCAAGGTTGAGGGACTGATTACCTCAAACTCCTCCTGTTCTTCACGATTCTTCTTTGTATTGGACTGATGAAGCCACTGTGTGGGCGAAACGTTTCAGCACTAAAGATATCCAACTGTTGCACGTGTGTCTTAATCGTTCCTCTTCGAAAAAGATCTTCAGCGACGCCTCCAGGAGGAATAAACGCAACAACGGAAGCGTAGTCCACCACAACCTTCATTCTCACGTCATTAACTGGGGTAGAACACAGCCTATTGCACTGTAGTAAATTCGCCGGTCTTGTCCTGGCCCAGGTCTTTTCCAGATGGTGACCCGGCAAGCAGCCGTTACACCATGATAACGCCAGGACCAGACGAACAATTTTGTAAGCGGCACCAGTCATCCACTTCACCAACACCAGTAAGCAAAACACTGGAATGTTATTGTTGGCACTATTACCCACACTGTCTATAATTCATATAATAATCTTAATATACATGTAACCTTAACCCCCACCCCTTGCTACCACTAGTACCTAACCTCACCAGAATGGACGTCGCAATCTGTAACTTCACGTGTGACTTGCTCTTGCGATGACCTCCTGTGTGACCTGTCCTTCTCTGATCTTGATCTCAAGGTTAGCGTGTGCCTTACAAGGCGGTGTATTCGCTCCTTCATGTGTAGTACTTAATAAAAAAACAGCCTTGAGCGAAACGTTGTGATAAATGCCTCTTCTGCTACCAGTGTTTTTATTTCCAAGCTCCTTAAAGAGCTAGAGAAGGTTAAACAAAAGGTTAGTGGGTATCTTACCTTCCCTTAACACGTCAGGTTAATCTTAGTAACAAACACAAGATATATGTATATCTTGTAATCTGAGGCCAGAACATCCATATGTGTTCTCCTGAAGCCTTGTGTAAAGGGAAGCCTCGTGTGAGGGGGAAGCCTGGGGGGAAATCCCTCCTAGGATCACTTCTGAAGAAGCTGATGTACTGGGTTGGGCAATTATTTTTGTTACTGGGTTTCGGTTTGAGAAGGACCTGCCTAGTATGTGCCAGTAGGTCTGCTGCTGTGCACCTCCTTTCTTATGTTCTACTGGAAGATGTACACCGTCTCTAGGTGCTTATTCATTTCTTTCAGCACCAAGAGGAAGGAGTAGACTCCACTCGTGTTGTTAGATGTGTTACAGATATAGAGCCTATAGCTCACGAAATTGCAATAACACGATTACAAACAAACCAAGGAACGGGTGGAGGAAGCAAAATACAACAGAAGTTATATGACTTGTAATTCCTTCACCTAATAAACAAGCTGGTATTTACAATATGTACACAACAATATGCACAGTAATGTAAGAGCAAGTGTACAACATGGTAATCAAAGGAGGGGCAGAAATGCAAGAGCCAGGCAAAACACAGTGAACGACCAGCATATCAGACAAGTCTGCTAAAACTTGTATCACAAGTGAACCACATTGCTTCACAGCTTTGGTGGGCTTGTCTGTGATTGGTCGATGAACCGACGTACTGATATAATGACGGGGCCCCTATTGATCGTTAAATCCTTAGTACCTGCCTGACTGGTCGGGAGGCAGCCTATATGGGAGTGTGACATACACCAGATAAAATGTAGATGAATGGTTCAGAGAACCGACAAGTTGTTAAATTAGACACATATGCAACACTTGGGTATCTTTATTGAGGAAACGTTTCGCCACACAGTGGCTTCATCAGTCCAATACAAAGAAGAAAGTAGTAATAAGAGGAGGATTCTTCAACATTTGTCCAAACCTTTGGACAAGGACCTACTTCGACTAGTGGATGATACCACTATGACCCCGCCTCCTCCTGCTTCGCATGACCTGTCTACAGTATATAAGCAACTTCTATTTGCCTTATGCTGTATTTACTTTAAGATTGATGGACTGAACACATCGACTCCAGGCCGAGGGACTGATTACCTCAAACTCCTCCTCTTATTACTACTTTCTTCTTTGTATTGGACTGATGAAGCCACTGTGTGGCGAAACGTTTCCTCAATAAAGATACCCAAGTGTTGCATATGTGTCTAATTTAACACCAGATAAAATGTAACATTATACTCTTAGCATGTTACAGCGAGTGAAAAAAAGCATACCACGGGTGGGGTTAGAACCCGCGATCAGAGAGTCTCAAAATTCCAGAAAGTCGCGTTAACCACTGGGCCAGCTGGCTTCGATAAAATTTATCCAACTTGATATATTTCTACACCATAGGAAGGTTAGCATAGGCACCACTGAGTCCACAAATGCAAGTTTTAACAGACGAATCTCCCGCTAGCATGGCCGTGACGAACTCTAGCTCAAGTCCCCTCAAAGCCGTCCTTAAACTCACAAACCAGTACTGTCCAGGATATCACAGGCCAGTGATGTCCATAACATCACAGGCCAGGGCTGTCCAGCACATCACAGGCTAGTTATGTCCTGGACATCAAAGACCAGTGCTGTCCAGGACATCACAGACTAGTGCTGTCCATAACATCACAGGCCAGCGCTGTCCAGGACATTACAGACCAGTGCTATCCATTACATCAGATACCAGTGCTATCCAGGACATCACAAGCTAGTAATGTCCAGGACATCACAGACCAGTGTTGTTCAGAACATCACGGGCCAGTGATGTCCAGGACATCACAGACCAGGGCTGTTCAGGACATCACAGGCCAGTGATGTCCAGGACATCACAGGCCAGTGATGTCCAGGACATCACAGGCCGCGACTGTCCAGGTCATCACAGACCAGAGCCTTTGTGATGTCCTTAATGATTCTGGATAACACTACTGTCGCATCAGTCTTAACTTTATAGGTGATAAGTGCAACTGTAACAGCAGTGTGAGTTGTGTGACGACGTATACGTCGTCACACAACTCACACCTCTGTTACTGTACTGCAGCTTCTGCTAGGGAGCCTTAATTTCAGCAGCTAGACTGTATCTCGTCTTTCTGAGTGGATAGCTTCATTATACACTGTGGAGACTCCTGCTGCTGCTGCTGTTCCCTGGTACTTCCACTAGTGCTCCACTAGTGCTCCACTAGGCCCATGCTACCACTTAGCGGCTACATCAGCGACTTGGCTTTCGTGTTGTATGCTAATGAGTGTTATTGAATGAGGCCATTATGAAAGGGGCTACGATGGTACATGGTGCTGGTACTGGACACAGGAGGGAGAGAGAGAGAGAGAGAGAGAGAGAGAGAGAGAGAGAGAGAGAGGAGGAGGAGAGAGAGAGAGAGAGAGAGAGAGAGAGAGAGAGAGAGAGAGGAGAGAGAGAGAGAGAGAGAGAGGAGAGAGAGAGAGAGAGAGAGAGAGAGAGAGAGAGAGAGAGAGAGAGAGAGAGAGAGAGAGAGAGAGAGAGAGAGAGAGAGAGAGAGAGAGAGAGAGAGAGAGAGAACGAGAGTGAGAAAGCTTATTTAAAGAATAACAACATTGAAGCCATCGCTGTAGTTGTAAATACGTGTATCTCTCTGTGATCTTCACCTTTTTAATCTGATAACAAGTGATGTAGTTAGTGGTAGGCTTATATCAGAATGTTAATAGTTAAGTTGTAGATTATCAGGAAGGTTATAGTTAAGCCTCAGACGAGGCCTATCAGAATGCTTTTCTGTCAAACTTAACCTGTAGTTTATTACAAAGCTTATTGTTAGCCTTCAAGGGAACTTTCACTTAAGATTCAGAAGTGACACATCAGGGAGCTTTCAGTAAAGCTTCAATTTTAGCTTATAAGTGAGCTTATAATTCAGCTTCAGGTTTATCAGGTATCAGGTATCTTATAAGCTCTTCAGGAAGCTTATAATTAAGCTTTATAAATCATTTAGGATGACGCCTCCACATAAACAAACATTCTTAAACACTAACATATCAAACATAAAAGATAATGTTCTTCAAGACACTAATGTTTACACCGAAAAGAGAATCGCTAATGGGAAAGTCAGATACGTAAACTTAAAAAAAAAAATACAGAACTGTTTTATTAGGTATAAGTTAAGACATGGAGAACAGGGAGAAGGAAATCACAGAACGGGTGGGACTCGAACTCGTGGTGAGTCGTAAAACTCACAGGCCAGTCACCAAGTTAACATTAGTTTTAAAAACACGATTAAAATCTTGACTGGAGAGCGCAGGAATGCAGCTCCAGAAAGGATAAGAGTCGACCTGAGACGCCAGTTTTGGCAATGCCTTCATAGAAATTACATTGGAAGGCTTAAACTATTATCTCGGGGGCTGGTTAAAAGAGTCAGGGACAGGATAAAAGTGTCAAGAGTAGGATAAGCGAGTTAGGGGCAGGATGCGCATGTCAGGGGCAGGATAAACGAGTCAAGGGGCGGTATACACGAGTCAGGAGCGAGTATAAACCAGTCAGGGGTAGGATAAACGAGTTAGGGGCAGGATAAACAAGTCAGGGGCGGTATAAACGAATCAAAAGGGAATATAAACCAGTCAGGGGTAGGATAAACGAATCATGGGCAGGATAAACAAGTGATGGGCTGGATAAACGAATTAGTTACAGAATAACTAAAAAAATCTCGAGTGGGGGCGGTCGGCATCTTACCATCATCGGAAGCTGACATCTTCTGGACTCAGATGAATTCAATTGACGACATCTGTCCCGCACTCAGAAATCCATCAGAACGCAGATGGAACCCAGGAATCCAGTTTCTCTGACCCATTAGTGTTGTTCCGGTGGCCTTAATTCGCGTTATATAAGCACAATGTCACCGCAAAATACTAGAACGTGTCAATCGCAATCTTATGTACAGATATGAACGACAACATTGTAATATTATAGTCTCGTGATGCGCTTGTTAGAAATAATTCTTCATTTCGCCTGTGTGTTGACTGATACCCTCAGTGTGATGTTAGTGTGATCGGTCCTCTTGCAGTCCAACTGTCCAATAATGATTGTGTAAATTGAACATTACTTGGATGTGAAGCGAAGATGTGTTTGAGAGTGATGATGATGATGATGATGATATTATTATTATTATTATTATTATTATTATTATTATTATTATTATTATTATTATTAGGGAAAACTGATTAGCCGGACTTGAGTCCTGGAGGTGGGAAGTACAGTGGCTGCACGGATGCTACAGTCAGAGGATAATCTGACTGTTGTGCCAGACCACGTCTGGAAACAAGGCCACCGAGTGAATATTGGTGAATTTGTTTTCTTCTTTGGATAACTCTGGTGGGAGACAACTGCTAGATAAAAAATAATGAATAAGCACCTAAATACGATCATTATTATGTCAGATATCTAATCATCAAGTCTGACTCACAGTGGCGAATTTTGATTACAAGAGGCGCTTTTAATCCAAGGAAGAGGACGTTAGTGGCCTCTCCCCTCTTTGAAGTCCTGTCCAAAGAAACACATAAATAATAGATAATCCCGATAAAACGCGGCCTTCATCTACAACAAAACCGGTTCCGGTTATTTGTCCCTTATTGCTTTCGCTTTATTGTGTTGATAAAAGCTAAAATAATTTGACTTTATCTTCCATAGGTCGTTTATTATTCCATGAGTTACATGAGACTTTTTTTTTTTGCTTTTTTTATTTAAATTGCTATTCTGTGTATATGTATTGTTGTAATTTGTCTCTGGTTATCAAATGTTGGACAAAAGTCGCTGGTCTCATTATGAGCCTCCGTAAAAATGAACATAAATGCGGTGTAATGCGATCCTTTATTGACTACGTTTCGCCCACTACGAAACGTAGTCAATAAAGGAAAACATTAAACTGCATTTGTGCTTATTTTTTTCATCATGTCGGCATTTTATACCATTAATTTCCAGCCTCTGTAAACATGTGGCTGCCAGCCGCATGAGGAGTATAATAAAAATATATTAATATAGGGAAGGAGAGAATAGGTCCAGCTCCGGGGCTCTGGGTCCTTGTATCAGCTTACAGCCACTCGTAGGTCCAGCTCCGTGGCTTAGATCTGTATCGCGCACTCCTGTAGGTCAGATCGTGGCAGACCTTGATCAGCTACCACTCCCTCGTAGGTCCAGCTCCGTGGCTTAGGATCCTTGTATCAGCTTACAGCCACTCCCTCGTAGGTCCAGATCCGTGGCTTAGGATCCTTGGATCAGCTTACAGCCACTCCCTCGTAGGCCCTGCTCCGTGGCTTTGGATCCTTGTATCAGCTTAGTCCTTAGATTGCCAAGATCACGTATGTCTCCGCAACAGGAGTGACGTCTAATGCTGCTAGACGCCTGTTGTATGTGAGGAGTTGAATGATAGCCCTAGGCCTTTCGTGATGCATTCAACACATCATCAGGAGTTTGCAATGTAACAGAAAAGAAGAGGAGGTCCAAGCAAATAAGATCATGAGGAACGCTTTTGTGTGTGTGTGTGTGTGTGTGTGTGTGTGTGTGTGTGTGTGTGTGTGTGTGTGTTGCAGCAGCAGCAGCAGCAGTGAGTGGATACCTGCAGCGTTAGACTCAGAGGCTGTGATAACCTTTAGAACCAGAAGCAGTGCAGCAGCTGTGGATGCCCGCAGCAGCAGAAGCAGGAGGCCTCCAGCAGCCTCCTGCTCCCCCAGCAGGAGAGGCTGGGAACCTTCTCTTCTGGATGCTGGGGCAGTGATGGCATTGCACTATCTGCTAACTTTTTTCATTATTTTTATTTTTATCTCGGCTGTTCACTGTTTGCTGATGTGATCCTTTTTTCGTTTGCACTTTACTTTGCCTGCAGAGCTGACCATGGTAAGATTACTTACAAAAAGTTCATTTCACTTATCGATTTTATATATATTATTTTTAATTTTTACAAATAAGTTTTGCAAGATTTTTTTTTTCAAATTTGTACAGGACTTTAATCGTTGCAGTGTCCTGAAGTCTCATTCACATTTAGAAAAAAAAATAGATGCATTTCATTCGCTGCGCGATTGGAATAGTGCAGAGTGCGGCATATGTTGATAAAGCAGTTCAGTAGAAGTGTTGAAAATTTGCAGGAATCAGAAGAGACATTCACAAGTCATCACATGGAAACTAATATCCCAAATTTCTTCAGTTAAAAAATGATAAAATACCACAATCACAGACCAGATCATTCAGAGGGACTGAAAAGTCCAATACCCTGAAATACACTATCAGGTAATCAGCATGGAAGGTTTGAAGCCAATCAGATGCGACGCTCAGAAATAATCGCGAGAAAACCAGTATTTAATTTTCCCATTTTTTTTTCGTTCACAAAACAAAGCAAATTGGAACCTACACAGATCAATATCAATTCAAAGTATCCTATGAGTAAGATTGACCCGGCTGGCCTGTCATGGACCGGGTTGGCCTGTCATGGACCGGGCCGCTGCGGCGTTGGCCCCGAAACATCATACAGGTATGGAAGTAAATGCTATAAAATACCGACACAATGGAATATTACATGGGAGTACGAGAATAGGGATAATACGGTAAAAGATCCTGATTTTCGTTCTGCCGATTATATTGGACTTAGGGAACACCTGTCTAATCTCGACTGGGGTAATCTAGCTAACGATTACGATGGGATCTGCGTTTATGATTTTTTTCTTAATAATGTACAACGTGCACAGAGTATGTTTATTCCCCAGAGAGAATTTAGGTCAAATAATAACGATCCCAAATGGATTAACAGGAGGCTAAAACATCTATTAGGGGAGAAAAGAGGAATTTATAGGCGCATCAAAAGAGGAGATGTTAACCTTATTGACCAATATGTTCAGTTGAAAAGAGAAGTAAAAAAGGGGATTAGAAAGGCTAAACGTGACTATGAGATTAAGGTTGCTAATGAATCAAAGACTAATCCAAAAGGGTTCTTTCAAGTGTACAGGACGAAGGTGAGGGAAAAGGTAGGACCTCTGAAAATTGGGAATGGACAGCTGACGGATAACGAACTGGAAATGTGTTCTCTATTTAATGACTATTTTTTGTCAGTCTTTACACAAGAAGACGTAAATGAGATTCCAGAAATTAACTATTATTCAGTTCCTGAAGAATTCAAATTAACTAATATTACTGTCACGAGGGATATGGTTATCAAACAGATAGATAAACTGAAGCAAAATAAGTCCCCAGGACCCGACGAGTTGTTTTCCAGGGTACTTAAAGAATGCAAGATGGAACTTAGTCAGCCATTAACGAATGTGTTTAACACGTCCATCCTAACTGGTGTTGTGCCAGAGATGTGGAAGATAGCTAATGTAGTTCCTATATTCAAATCAGGGGATAAGTCCAGTCCATCAAATTACCGTCCAATAAGCCTCACGTCTATAGTAGGCAAATTATTAGAATCAATTATAGCTGATATTATCAGAAGTCACCTTGAAGAACATAATTTGATTAATGAATCTCAGCATGGGTTTACGAGAGGTCGTTCCTGCCTGACAAATTTACTGACGTTTTTCAATAAAACATTTGAGGCAGTAGACAGTGATAAAGAATATGATATAGTTTACTTGGATTTCAGTAAGGCCTTCGATAGAGTACCTCACAAGAGACTCTTAACAAAGGTGGCAGCTCATGGTATAGGAGGTAAAGTTCTAGCATGGATAGAGGCATTGCTTACCAATAGAAAGCAGAGAGTTTCCATTAATGGGGTCAAATCTGAATGGGGATTTGTCACCAGTGGCGTTCCACAGGGATCAGTTTTGGGCCCATTGTTGTTCATAATTTACATAAATGACCTTGATGAAGGAATTGCAAGTGACATGAGTAAATTTGCTGATGATACAAAAATAGGCCGTATAATTCATTCTGAGGAGGATACCAATGAACTCCAGGAGGATTTGGATAAATTAATGTCTTGGTCTGAAAAGTGGCAGATGAAGTTCAATGTGGACAAGTGTAAGGTGCTAGTCGTTGGTAATGAAAATATCCCTCGAATTTATAAACTAGGTGAAGTTGAGCTTGATCATACAGAATGTGAAAAGACTTGGGAGTCATGGTAAGCAGAAATCTAAAGCCAAGACAACAGTGCCTAAGTGTGCGCAATAAGGCTAACAGATTACTAGGATTTATTTCAAGAAGTATAAGCAACAGAAGTCCAAAAGTTATTTTACAACTCTATACATCACTAGTGAGACCTCATTTGGATTATGCAGCTCAGTTTTGGTCTCCTTACTACAGGATGGATATAGATTCATTGGAGAACATACAAAGAAGAATGACTAAAATGATTTACAGTATAAGAAATCTCCCGTATGAAGATAGACTTAGAGCATTGAATCTCCACTCTCTGGAGAGACGTAGAATGAGGGAGATATCATCGAGGTGTACAAGTGGATGATGGGCATAAACAAAGGAGATATTAATAAAATACTGAGGATATCGAACCAAGTAAGAACCAGAAATAACGGATTTAAATTGGATAAATTTAGATTTAGAAAGGACATAGGCAAGTACTGGTTTTCGAACAGAGTTGTAGATGCGTGGAACAATCTTCCGAGTAGGGTGATAGAGGCTAGGACCTTGGGTGGCTTTAAAAAGAGATTGGACAAATATATGAGTGGGAGGGGCTGGGTTTGATTAGTGTCGTGAGTACAGGAGTAAATTCTTAGGTAGTGGTGGTTTTGATAAGGAACCTGCCTTGTATGGGCCAGTAGGCCTTCTGCAGTGTTCCTCCATTCTTATGTTCTTATGTTAAGCAGTATAATGTGATCCTTTATTGACAACGTTTCGCCCACGCAATGGGCTTTATCAAATCATAAACTGTTTGTGACTGATAAAGCCCACTGCGTGGGCGAAACATTGTCAATAAAGGATCACATTATACTTCTTAGGTGTTTATTTTTCCATTGTGTAGGTATTTTATACCATTTATTTCCAAGGTACGTGAGTATTTATAGGATGGAGTCAGGTGGAGAATGCTGGGTAGGTTGGATCTAAACCTGTATGTGACAGTCTTCCGAGTAGGGTGATAGAGTCTAGAACCTTGGGTAGCTCTAAAAAGAGATTGGACAAGTATATGAGTAGACCTTCTGCAGTGTTCCTCCAGTCTTATGTGGGAGAGCGATGAAGAAGTTTCTTGGCAAGGGGTTCAGTTAGTGTGATTTTGTAAATGGTCCAAGTCGGACCGAAACGTCGTCGTAAGCTCCTCTATGTGCGGGTTATGTTTGTATTGTAGGTGAGGGGTTCAGAGAACCGACAAGCTGATAAATTAGACACATGTGCAACACTTGGGTATCTTTAATGAGGAAACGTTTCGCCACACAGTGGCTTCATCAGTCCATACAAAGAAGAATGGTGAAGAACAGGAGGAGTTTGAGGTAATCAGTCCCTCAGCCTTGAATCGATGTAATCAGTTCATCAATCTTGAAAAGAATGGATAGATGGATTGACTACATCGACTCAAGGCTGAGGGACTGATTACCTCAAACTACTCCTGTTCTTCACCATTCTTCTTTGTATGGACTGATGAAGCCACTGTGTGGCGAAACGTTTCCTCATTAAAGATACCCAAGTGTTGCATATGTGTCTAATTTATTTTTGCCACAGTCGCTCTACCTCAAGAAGTATCCCTTCGATTCCCGTCGGGGAGGGAATTTGTAACCTACACCCCAACGCCTTTACTCTTTCACGATGCTTTCGTGTCGGGTGAAGATTTAACCAGCCAGTGGAGTTATAAATGACTCCACCAAACTTGCCCTTGCTGCCGCTGTAAGGACCTGCTTGCTGGTCAAACTCGCAGTAATCCACCAGCAGACATATTTGTCTAACCTATTGTTATACTACCCAAGTATTTGTTTTATCACCTTTTACTCATGTGCATATTGATTGTTCTACCTTATTGTATTACTTCTACTACTACTAATATCACTACTACTACCACCACTAGTATTTCACCTCACTTTGAGAGTATATATAAGCCCACTGTGTCCATTATCGCTTGTAACGGCTTGAGAAAGCTCCTGGAGAGCGAAACGTTGCCACAATAAAATGTCACATTAGTTGCATTTGTGTCCTTTTACTTAGTAATCCACTCTCTGAAGGACTCCTTTATTGTCGTCTCTACTGACGACAATGAAGCATCAAAACTCATGGACGACACTGCAATGAAGACTCTCAGTGACCGACAATTCAACGTTAGTCCTTCACCTTTCCTGCTGGCGAAACGTTCTGTTTTTTTGTCAAACGGTTGGACAAGATCATCATGTCCCTATCAACTGTTGACCTGAAGACCTCTATCCAGGAGCAACACACTTGGGCCTCGATTGACAACATCACCAAAATTCCAAACGCTTCCCCAACATCGATACGGCTACCAAAGCGCTTTTTGTTGGTCTAACCATCTCCTACTACCATATTCATCCACGACACATGGAACCAGAACGTTTTGCTCACGTCTCACCCTGCTGGAACTGTTATTCTTTCCATCATTCAACGACCGACTGTCCCATTAAAGACAAGAAATTCTGTTCCAACTGCGGGAAAGTGGGTCACGATTTCAATGCCTGTTCCACCACCAGTGCCACTCCAACCTGCCTCAGCTGTTCCACCACCAGTGCCACTCCAACCTGCCTCAACTGTTCCAACACCAGTGCCACTCCAACCTGCCTCACCTGCTAGGGAGCTCATCAAACCATTGCAGCCAAACGCCCACTAAGGAAGGAAGAACATAAGAACATAAGAAAGGAAGAACACTGCAACAGGCCCACTGGCCCATACTAGGCAGGTCCATGTCAAAACCAACCCACCAATAAAAATATTAAATATTTGCCCATCCCATCCCCAGCGGCACCCAAGCAACCTTCACAACCCTCAAGCCTTCACAACCCTCCAAGTCCCGCTCAAATATAACCCTTCTCTCATAAGATTACAGAAGGAAGTAACACTGCAGCAGGCCAACCGGCCCACACTAGGCAGGTCCCCCTCAAACCCTAAACCAATCCCACAAACAAAAACACCTTTCCAACCCAACTTCTACTCCATAAATGGAACAAGCTCCGATAATCAGGGCACTACCAAAGAGCGAACTGAAGGAGCTGAAGCACCCGGTCCATCACCAGGGCACTGAAGGAGCCGAAGCACCTGGTCCATCACCAGGGCACTGAAGGAGCCGAAGCACCCGGTCCATCACCAGGGCACTGAAGGAGCCGAAGCACCTGGTCCATCACCAGGGCACTGAAGGAGCCGAAGCACCTGGTCCATCACCAGGGCACTGGAGATGAAGTGCTAAGAAAATCAAGGTGGAAATAAATGGTATAAAATACCGACACAATGGAAAAATAAACACATAAGCAGTATAATGTGATCCTTTATTGACAACGTTTCGCCCACGCAGTGGGCTTTATCGAGTCACAGACAGATCTACCTGGAAAATGAGCAACATGGAGATATATATAGGGTACAGTCAGGTGGAGAATGCTGGGTCAGGTGGAGAAAGCTGCATGTGAGTCTTAAAAGTAGTGTGATAGTTGAAAACATAGTGTGACTTAAAGGACCTGCAGTGTACCATTCTTGAGTTCTAGGTGGGATAGCGTTGAAGAAGTTTCTTGGCAATAGGTTCAGCTATGTTGTAGAAGCCGTTGTTCTGGTTGAAGTTGTTGGATATACAGATGAGTGATGATTCTAGGATTCTTCGGTATTGCGTGTTGTCTTCTCTGGCGATGAGTCTTGCTCATTCCGAGTATCCACCTCCACATCCACCATTATTAAGGACATTACCAGTAACAGACAGGATAAGCTTCAATCCACGGCAGGGGTATACACAATCCCTTGTAATGGCTGCAGCAAATTATACGTTAGCGAAACATCCAGAGACCTACAAACACGCATTTCAGAACACCAGTACGCAGGCAGATCTGACGACTCAAGAAATGCCTGTGTTCAACACCGAAATTTACACAACCATTTAATCAACTACAGAAACGCAAGACTCATCGCCAGAGAAGACAACACGCAATACCGAAGAATCCTGGAATCATCACTTATCTGTATATCCAACAACTTCAACCAGAACAACGGCTTCTACAACATAGCTGAACCTATTGCCAAGAAACTTCTTCAACGCTATCCCACCTAGAACTCAAGAATGGTACACTGCAGGTCCTTTAAGTTACACAATGTTTTTAACTATCACACTACTTTTAAGACTGTCACATGCAGCTTTCTCCACCTGACCCAGCATTCTCCACCTGACTGTACCCTATATATATCTCCATGTTGCTCATTTTCCAGGTAGATCTGTCTGTGACTCGATAAAGCCCACTGCGTGGGCGAAACGTTGTCAATAAAGGATCACATTATACTGCTTATGTGTTTATTTTTAAGAAAATCAAAGAAGCTAGGAAGAGCAGCCCTAAATCGCCGACATATGCCGCCATAACAAAACTTTAGTCTGATACCAAGACAATTCTTCAAGCTACATAACAGTCATCCCTATCCAGCACCTCCCTCAACAACAACCTTATATTGTATTTACTTCAAGATTGATGGACTGAACACATCGACTCCTCCTTTTATTACTACTTTCTTCTTTGTATTGGACTTATGAAGCCACTGTGTGGCGAAACGTTTCCTCAATAAAGATACCCAAGTGTTGCATATGTGTCTAATTTAACAAGAAATAGACGGAACGGCTTCGAATGAGGCAAGGAAAAAATAATGATAGTGATCACAGTCGAGCACTGAGTACCACTTGTTTACACAGCGTTGCATGGGAAGGCTCAGGAATTTACTCTACGGTTATTTAATGAGTACTCTTCTAATAGCGCAGTTTTGACGACTACGGTGCTTGGTGATTGTCAGTGTATCCCAGCTAAGTGCAGATGCGAATTTATTGAATAAACCTCAGTCAGAACAATCTTGTGTTGATTTTGCTATACAACTGTCAAAAACACCTACCAAATTTTACAAGGCAGCTGACATATATCATTTTAGTATCTTGGTACAGTTGATTCTGTTGAATAACCTCAGTGAGTTTCTTAGTAACTATGTTCGGATCTTCGTCGACGACCCCACTTTTAACTCCGTCTTGAAAACAGCAAAAAAAATTGGCCGATACCCTTGAGGCAAATCAATATCTTTCAGAGAGAGGTCATAAATTTTCCTCCCAGCAATATAATGGTGATAAAAGACATCAGGGAAAAGTTCTCTTGGTGAGAGTGACGCTGGGGAGAGCCACAACGCATCTTTAAAGACGAGTAACTTGAACTTAAATGATTCGCAGGTACATGTCTCGGCCAGGGTCTTTTCCAGATGGTGACCCGACGTCAGAAGAGTAACAGGAAAGTGCTAGCAGAGACAAGACCTCAGAGCCAGTGAGGTGTCGACATTGCCGTCAAACAGGCCATTTAATGACAGACCGTTTCCAGCTTCAAAGACAGTCTTCAGGAAATTGTAAGTTCAGGAACATGAGTGAACAAGGTAATCCCATAGAGAACATTCCTACCTTAACATATACTCCCGTTTCCCCAGGAAGAGCAATCATGCATGGCTCCTTTCTATGGTAAGAGACAATTAATTTCAACAGATTCAGACACTCCTACAGCCATTATCACATTCAGGGACACCAGGGCGTACTGCTCCTTGTTAAGAAATGAGGCACTTCCTAACTCCAGAGACTCTTGTCTTAATGCAAACGCTTTCCTTAAAGCTTTTGGTGGGGAAGCAATATCCGTTCCACTACAAATGAACTTCATTAGTTGCTAGTATTATGCCACGTACGTGAATGTAGGAGTTTCAGGAGAATCCCCCTTGAAAAACTCACTTTTCAGTGGTACGATGTCCTCCCTTCCAAATTGTGTCCTGACTTAATAACAAAAAGCCACAATACCGTGACTGGAACAATACACAAATAACCCGCACATGGAAGCGGGGAGCTTACGAAACGTTTCGGTTCAAGTCGGACCGGAACGTCGTCGTAAGCTCCCCTCTCCTATGTGCGGGTTATTTGTGTAATGTGTCCTGACACGGAATGCTCTGTTCGTGAACATATGTTATGACCGTAACACGGGCAATGTCCAAGGAAAAAGCTGGGGAGAATGTTGACCTTACCTTAAGGAAATTCGAACACTGGGTTTGAAAAATTGTTCTGCAATGGCTGCTGGTCAGGGCCTCTCAAATCAAGTGAAAGCTTAAATGGTCAAGGGTTTATTTTCCAGGATGGCAGGACTGCCAGCCGCTTCCCTTTCCATGGCCGACGAAATGACCTTCAGGAAAGACCAACAACCCGATCCTTCTCTAATCGATGGCCTCTGAAGCCGAAGCTGAGTCACTCTCTTCCTCTTGTCAAGAATAATGCTCTTATGAGAGAGATTAATTCTACTAAGAGGTACCATGTCAGAAACGATAGTTTTTCCTAATATGTTCAGGTCCCAGGTGGGAACATTTAGGTGCGATGAAAATAGTTTTGAAAACCGACAAGTTGAATAATGAGACACTTCTTCAACATTTAGGCGTGACTAAGGCATTTTACAGAATGTCCAAACATTTCGATTTTTCTGCTTTGAGACTGGTCAAGAGAGTCCTAAAGTGGCTACCAACAGGTGGGAAAGCCTGGACACTACATTAACCTGGCTCCTCTGTTTCCTACTCCAGCTGATGAAGAACCTTATGTAGACCTGATCATCGACTATGTAGCGACTCTACCGAAGACTAAATCAAGTAACCAGGATATTTTTACAATCATGGACAGGTTCACCAGTTATCCTGAGGCAGCGTCTCTGAGCAGCAGTAAGAAAGAAGCCATTTTAAAATCCTCTCAATAGATTTATGCCCCAAATGAGAATCCCAACAGCTATCCAAAGTGACCAAGGTTCCAATTTTACAGCAAAAGCTTTTCGCAAGGTTCTAAGCCGTGTGGGCGTTAAGCTGTCTCCTCAGTCACAACAGCACCTGTAAGGTTCCATTAAACTTTTAAGATAATGTTGTTAAATGATTCAATGAACCGACAAGTTGTTAAATTAGACATGTGCGATACTTGGGTATCCTTATCGTGGAAACTTTTCGCCACACACTGGCTTCATCAGTCAAATGCAAGAAAGAATGGTGAAGATCAGAAGGAGTTTGAGGTAATCAGTCTCTCAGCTTGGAGCCGATGCAATCAGCCCATCAGTCTTGATTATAATGATGCGAACTTACTGCCTAGAAATGTCAGGATGATAAATGAGACACTTATGTAGCATTTAGGTATCTATTTTGTGAACGTTTCGCCAGCCAGTGGCTTCTTCAGTCCATGTAGAGAACGGTTAAAGATGGGAGGAGGAGTTTGAGGTAATCAGTCCCTCACCTTTGAGTCCATGTCTTCAGTCCTCATATCTTGTGCAATATTTATATTGCACAAGTGTCTGATATACCAACTTGTCGGTTGTCTAAGCCATTTATTCAAATGCCAAGTTGTGGTGTTATTGAAAGTATAAAAAACCACAACAGCCTTTCTTCTCTACGCTCCACAGGGAAGACATATTAACGAAATCTTGGAATTAACAGTGGAAAAGAACACGAATTGCATCCTGAAACAGGAATAAGCTTCCCCAATTAGGTCAAGTGCATCCCCTTCACTCTCCATTTCCTCCTCTTCCCCTTGACTAAACCCCAGCAAAGCTAAATGCTCACACACTACCTAAATCAATGGGCGGCTTTTCCTTCCGCACAGCTTCAGATATCCGCTTTGCGAAGAAAAGGAATCCACTTGGCCAGCAGACAGAACTTAATGAAGACAAACGTGTCAGAAAATAAGGAACATTTGTCACTAATCCTCATGACTGGGGAACATGGCCCACTGAAAGTGTTTTTATGGAAGAGGGAATCTTCAGGTTGTTAGTATTTGCAGTTTGCAACTATAAATAAGCATTAAGTTCTTTTTAGAACACCACTGGAGGTGTGAAGGATATTCCCTGAATATTCTCCAGCAGAGGAGATAAAAACAGCCAGCTGGCCCGGTGGTTTACGCACTGGCCCGATGGTTTACGCACTGGCCCGGTGGTTTACGCACTGGCCCGGTGGTTTACGCACTGGCCCGGTGGTTTACGCACTGGCCTGGAGTTTTACGCACTGGCCCGGTGGTTTACGACTCATTCGCCACGGGTTCGTAAGTCCACCCGTTCCCTGGTTGTTTGCTGTTGTGTCATTACGATTTCGTGAGTCATGTTTATTTAGTAATTGTTTGGTATACTCAGTGGACTTCTGCTTCCGTGGGAGTACATCCTCTGTTCCTAGGTAGATCTTTTGTGACCTGATAAAACCCGCTATGTAGGCGAAACATGTTCACGTAGGTTTGCCAGGACGGACTCTGGCTCCAGGTCTTCTGCATGTAGTGACCCGGCAGTGGCTCCTGAAGGAGTGTCGGAGTTGGTACAAGTGATGTAGCGCCATAACTTCCATGGGGATGTTTTCCATCATCTTTTGTTTACCTTACATCTGTAAACAAAAATCAAGATCAAAATTCGCATTCAGTTGTCCCATCATTGTTCAAAAAACATTTATTGTTCATAAACAATAATTGTTCATGAACAATCATTGTTCATAAACATTATTCATAATGAATTGTTGAAGGATTTCAAGCTTCTAATTTACTAGGCGTTTCCCTAGATGATGACAGTGAAATTTCCCTCAGAAAATTCCATAGACCTATTATGCTAGCATTCAGTTATTGTGTTATTCTACAGCAATATTATAATCTAAATATTTTCTGACATATTATGTGGAAACTTATCTTATGCAGCCAATAATTTTTTTTTTAAGATACTATTGTTATCGTAAAAAATCGTAAGATCTCCAAGATGGTTACTTCCAGTTCCCTTTCATTTCTCAACTGTTCTATAGTTCGTTGTGATTCTATTTTGTTCTATGTTCCAGAAGACAGCTATTTTCTTTACAGAAAAGCTGATATTTGATGAACATCCTCTTCTGTTCTGTGTCCCACTGGACACAGAACACAAGAATGAATAACTAATGCGTAATGAACACTTCTGTATGCTCAGTAAACCCACATGGACACAGAAACTCGGAAGACTAATTGGTCTGTATATTTCGATACCCTTCTGGGATCCTCTTCATCTGCTGAAGAGGGTTATTATTAGGCAATGATATTGTCTTTTAAATTGTCGCCAGCTGAGCATAATATAGCAAAATGATTTATGAATAATTGGGACACTTATGCAACATATGGGAATCTTTACTGAGGAAACGTTTCGATACACAGTGACTTCATCAGTCCAATACAAAGCAGGAAGGTATAAGGACAAGAGCAGTTTGAGGTAATCAGTCCCTCAGCCTGGAATCGATGTGTTCAGTCCATCACTCTTGTAGGAAGTACAGCATTGGGCCAGAGAAGTGGCTTATATACTGTAGTCAGGTGAGTGGAAGCAGGAGGAGGCGGGGTCACAGTGGGACCATCCACTAGTGTAAGAAGGTCTTCGTACAAAGGTTGGACAAGTGTTGAAGAATTCTTCGTATCAAGAACCCATCATGTTGCAGTGTATTGGACTGATGAAGCCACTGTGTGGCGAAACGTTTCTTCAATAAAGACTCCCATATGTTGAATAAGTGTCTCAATTCTTCAACCTGTCTGTTTTCAAAACCATTTATCACACACAAAAATATTTACGTCAGATATGAGGATGAGAGAGAATATTGGTTGATTAATTGTGCCCTGAGCAGTTGATAGTTTTATATATAAGAGGGAAGGAAACAATAGCTTGTTAATAACACTGTAAAGAGGAAGTAGAGATAGTATTTGGTGGAGAGGACTGCTTGTATTGTAAAGGAGGGAACAAAGACTACATGTGTATCTACTTCGGTCCCACACCCATCCAATACTCACCCAGAGTACTCCCACACCCATCCTGTACTCTCTCAGAGCACTCCCACACCCATCATGTACTCTCCCAGACCACTCCCACAACCATCCAGTACTCTCCCAGAGCACTCCCACACCCATCCAATACTCACCCAGAGTACTCCCACACCCATCCTGTACTCTCTCAGAGCACTCCCACACACATCCTG